>CAMPSB010000455.1:57500-122413 GCA_946959425.1 Argyrosomus regius | reverse complement strand
TTTTTATATAAGCGGCATAACATCCTGGTGGGCACAGTGGCCACTGGGCGGGCTGGGCTGGGTAGCAACCCAAAACCTAGCTACAGTAAAGCCAGTGGAAAGGAGAAACATAAGCTGATCCAGGAGGAGGTACGGGCTGAGGTGGAGGAGGCCCGATTCATTAGAATGGTGGCCATGTCCCAGCAGGGGGCCTGGACCAAGTGGGAGCATACAACTGGCTGTAAGATGACCTGGGCAGAACTCTGGAAGGTGGAGCCACACTACTTCAGGTTCCTTGTCCAGTCAGTGTATGACGTCCTCCAGAGCCCTGCCAACCTGTTCACCTGGGGCCTGGTGGACTCACCCGCGTGCCAACTCTGCCAGAAGAGGGGATCTCTAGAACATATCCTCAGCTGCTGCTCAAAGGCCTTGGGAGATGGTCGGTATCAGTGGCGTCATGACCAGGTTCTGCGGGCAGTAGCAGACACCATCTGCACTGGCATTAACAACAGCAAGCGGCAACACCCCCCCAAGTGTGCCATCACCTTCGTCCGAGCAGGCGAGAAGTCTCAGCCCCCAAAGAAGACACAGGGGGGCCTGCTGGCATCAGCAAGGGACTGGCAACTACTGGTGGACCTTGACAGACAGTTGAGATTCCCAGATACCATCGCAGCAACAACACTCCGGCCGGACATGGTCCTGATGTCTAGGGCAAGTAAGCAGGTGGTACTTCTGGAGCTAACTGTCCCCTGGGAAGATCGGATGGAGGAAGCGCACGAGCAAAAGAAGGCAAAGTATGCTGACCTGGTGGCTGAGTGACGGAGAAATGGGTGAAAGGCTCGCTGCAAGCCCATTGAAGTGGGTTGCAGGGGCTTCGCCGGCCAGTCCCTACATCGGGTCCTGGGACGCCTTGGGATCTGCGGACTGCACAGATGAAGAGCCATGAAGAGCACCATGGAAGCTGCGGAAAAGGCTTCACAGTGGCTCTGGTTGAAAAGGGGGGATGTGTGGCGTAGTGCTCTACCTGGACACAAGTCGGGGCCTGATCACCTCCGGCTGGGTCACCCGGGTAAGGGTGTCTGATGTAAGACCCAAAACACCCCGTGACCCCGGTTACATCACTGAAGATGTGTCCAGGTTGCATCGCAAGGTGTATCTCTGTACTAAGCCTAGATGATACAGTCTCTTCTCAAAGTTGGTGTAATATACATCTTTATGCTGATGACACCATTTTGTACTGATATGTGGATGTTAAACATTATTCTGTTAAAGTCTTTAAGCACTGCTTTGCTGAATTACAAGTTGTATTCAGTAACCATAAACAAGTTCTTTATGCAGATAAAAGTAAATTCATGTTGTTCAACAGAGCCAAAAAATATTGATTATGATAATCTCATTGTCTCTAAGAATGGTGCAAATATTTAAAATCACAGAATACAGATATCATGGCTCCACACACAGAAGTCAAAATAATAAAAAATCAACAATTTAAAATGACACAGTATTGATAAAAAAGAAAAGTCTGAACAAACCAAACATAAAGATCAGAAACTAAGTGAAATCATTTTACACATTAAAAAGGTCGACGATAGAAACAAAAAGATTTTTGTCAAACTAAATAACAAGAAAAAGAAAATAAAAACAATAAAAAAACAAGAACTGAAACAAAAATAAACTTCTTTGGAATAATGAGACAGCAGGAGCAGCTAATAAACAGAAATATAATCATCCTCTTTGTCTCTAACTGCTCTGTTACACTGTCACACTGACTTTATGTGGTAATATCTTCAGAGGGAGTTTATCCAAAGGGGTAATGTATGGAAACATCTTCTCAGTGAAAGTGTGTGTGAAGGTGTGTAGGTGTGTGTTTGTATCAGGATCAGAGAACGACAGTTTTCCTCTGTTCATGTCCAGATTCACTCTGATCCTCTGGAGCTTCTTCTGGACTTGGAGAGCAGTGGATGGATCTGATGATGATTCTGCTGAGTATTTACCTTTATAGAACCCTATTCTCCAGAATCCAGACTGTATGCGTCCTTTCCTCTGGACAGACTCTGCTAACACACCCAGAAACCAGACTGTACTGTCTCCAACCTCGACATCCCAGCTGTGAGTCCCTGAGTTAAATCCTTCAGAGCCCAGAACAATGTGGTAATAATCAAACCTCTCTGGATTGTCAGGAAGCTGCTGTTTCTTTCCTCCTCTCACACTGGTCAGATCTTCAGACAGGATCAGTTTTGGATCAGCAGTGTTTGGATCCAGAATCACAGGAGTGTAGGAGACCATGTCCTTCATGTTGTTCCAGATGTTGAAGGTCAGGTTGCCCAGGTGTTTGGCCTCGTCTATCAGAGCTCCTGAGGGCAGCTGTGGATCATCCAGCAGGGGGCGCTGCTGGACTCTTTGCACTGCAGCCTTGTAGTTGTGCAGGAATGAGACGTCTTCAGCTCTCAGCTCGTCCTCTGTGGCTCTGACGGTGTCTGAAAGAGCTGCTATCTCTCTGCTCAGAGCCTCCATCTTCTCCTTCATCATCTGACTCTTCTGCTCCTCTTCCTCCCTCAGTGCAGCCATCCTGGCCTCCTCTTCCTCTTCTAGAAACTGGTGAAGCTTCTTAAACTGATCCTTAATCTGCCTCTCTGTGCGTCGGGCCTGGACCTTCATGTGTTCTGCTGTTTGATCAAACTTCACTTTAACTTCTTCAAAAACCTTTAACTTCTCCTTTAAGGGCTCCAGAGTTTCCTGAAGGTTCTTCTTGTGTTGTCGTGCAGCTTCATCGATGGGTCTGAATCTGTGGTCGGTGTGTTTTTCTGAATCTCTGCAGACGACACACACCGGCTGTTGATGGTCCAGACAGAAGAGTTTGAGTTTCTCAGAGTGCAGACTGCAGAGAGCCTCTGAAGATCTCTGATCTCTGTCCAACAAGAAGGCCTCACAAAGGTTCTTTAACACCAGGTTATAAGGTGGATAATCCCTTGAAGATCTTCTCTTACAAACTGGACACTCTCGTGTTGGTTTCTGTCTCCACCAGCTCTTCAGACAGTCTTTACAGAAGCTGTGGCTACATGACAGAAGAACAGGATCTCTAAAGACCTCCTGACAGACCGGACAGCAGAGATCCTCCTCTGATCTGGAAGCCATTTAGTCTCTGAGTGAAGCTGAAAACACAACAGACAGAAAGTACAGTGAGTCATGGCTCCCCTCCCTCCTCTACGAACTTCACTGAGATTTACTTTGAGTTCAGTTTTTAGTCAAACTCACATTCAGTGTGTGGAGCGTCAGCAGCTTGAAGCAGCAGTGTTGTAGTTTCCCACTTTTCTCTCCTGTAGCTGAACTCACTCAGAGGAAGTTGTTAGTTTGGTCTGAAGGTGAATCTGATCGTCTGTTTTTCAGTCCGTGTCTCTTCACGGAAGAAGAAAAACAAACTGTTTCCTGGTTTGTCTCAGGTGAGTCAGGTGAGGGGTGGAGCTTTATCAATCTCTGCTGAATGCTTCACATGTATCACAGAGGTGTGTCTCATTCCAAAGGACTGGTTTATTGCTGATGATGCAGACTGATGTGCATAACAGATATGTTCATTTCGAAAGTAGTCTGAATGTCGACTGAATGCTGTGGAGGAGTTTAAACAGACTTATAAATGGGCACCGTGGAGCATCAAGGGAAAGGGGTAAAGTTTCAGGAAAATACACAAAATAAACATGCATTCATTTAAAAACACGAGTAGAAACAACTTTAAAGGTAACTGGTATGAATGTAGTTTGTTAGCTTGACTTGAAAATGTGAGCTGACATGATGTGGAATTGTAAGTTTCTTTGACAAGAGAACGTAAGTTTTCTTGAATGTATGATGTAATGCAGTTAGTTACTCTAACTCAGAGTATCAAGTTTAAACAATGAATGATCATTAATTAAACAACTTGTCTTACTTTGCTTCATGAGTTGAAATAAAACTTGTCTTGAAGTTGAGTTCACTCACGTTTTTAAGGCAGCAATTCAACTTAAGTTTGTAAGTTAAACCACCCTGATCATTTTTACAGCGTGATAACGAGATAATCAGCGTACGTCTGCTCCGTTTCCTTTTCTTAAAAACGAGACAAACAAACGACAAGAAAAATATTTTAAAGGCAACTTTTTTTATTCATTTATTGGCAAATGCTTTAAGGTTGTAGCAATGCGTCTATGTACACCCGTCCAAACATTGACAGTGACGTCAGGAAGCCGAAAAGGAAACCACACTTTGTAACACAGCTCGATTATATGATCGTTTATACGCACACACCTTTTTTTTTTTATAGTCATACACTTACATTTCTTTATTTTCAGTTTTTGGTTCAGGAAACATCTAAAAAGACTTTAATTAAACAATACAATATTATCTATAGCGTAAAATCAATATACATTATTTAAAAAAACAGAAACATGCAGGTCTGTAGTGCATTACAACCTTTTTATCTATAAAGTCTCATTAAACTCATAAAGGCAGACAGACAGAGGAGATACAAAAAGAAGGATTGTTATATATAGATACAGTAAATCCTAAAAAAACTCTATGCCAACTCCTTTTTTATATTTATTCATTCATGTGCAAAAGAAGCTCATTCATGTCCAACGTTAAATACATTTGATTTCGTCTAATGCTACCGTGACACGCTGCGTTCTTACAAGCCGTCTGACGCGACGTCGGGAGGAGACGCCGCCGAGAAAAGCTCGCCCGGGATGTGACTGCTTCCTGCAAGATGGAGGACTGATTACGTACACTTACATATGTGGTTTCTTCATCTGTGTGTGATACAGCCTTGAATTTAAGGGGAATTGGGCCTTGAAAAGTCCTTGAATAGCGACGAGAACATGGACCGACAGCTGATTACTAGATAGTGGTGATGTGTGATAGATCCTTGAATTTAAGGGAAATTAGGCCTTGAAAAGTCTTTGAAAAGCGACGAGAATATGGACTGACACAGCTGATTACTAGATAGTTATGATGTATGATAGATCCTTGAATTCAAGGGGAACTGGGCCTTGAAAAGTCCTTGAAAAGCGACAAAACTATGGACTGACACAGCTGATTACCGGATAGTGGTGATGTGTGATAGATCCTTGAATTAAAGGGGCACTGGGCATTGAAAGTCCTTGAAAAAGCTCTAAGAATACGGACCAACGTATCAGATTACCTGATAGATATGAAGTGTGATAGATCCTTGAATTTAAGGGGAATTTATCTGCTTTTGTTGGAGACGTCCTGTCCCGTGATCGCTTGAGGAGACGGCGCCCCCTCCGGTCAGCTCCACGCTCGCCTCCTTTGTGGTTTTTTTTAGCGTCAAACGAAGCACAATAAGCGAGAAAGCAGAGCGCGTCCTTCGTGATCCCGCTGCCTAAAAAAAAAAAAAACTGGACTTTGAATCACCTGATTGGTTGGCTGTGACGTAAAAAGGCGGGTCAGCTTTGTGCAGGAAGACGGGTGAGTCGTGTTTTTGTGCTTACGGGGGGCGAAAAGATAAAGTTAGCATGCTGTTAACGGGATGCTAACGTCCCTTCTGTGACTGAGCAGTTGGTACGTTACAGCAGCTTTACAGGGGAGGAAGGGGGGAGTAGTGTTGTGTCACCCAGCAGGGCGGAAAGGGGTGAGGCGAGGGGTAAGTATATTGCACATGTTGTTCATCTTTTAGCCTGATTGTCAGCTACTCGGTAGCCAGCCGGCGAGTTGGCGAGTTGAGCTTCAGGCTGACGGTAAATAAACTACAGAGATCGCAAACAGACGACGGTTAATTAAAAAACTAACGTGAGTTAAAAAAAAAAAAAAAATGAAAACAATCACTGCGAGTCAGTTTTTTCTAACGACGAGAAAATAAAGAGCGATGCCGCGGATTATCGGAGAGTTACGAAGCAATCAGCCGCCGCCGAGCTTCAGGTTACATCCCGTCTGCGTTCAAGTTTAACGGATGAACGTCGCAGATTCCGAACTCTAAAAACACGTCGGGGGGTCGTCCCACCTTTTCAAAATAAGAGTCCGTGTGGAACTGAAAGAACGAGAGAGAGAAAATGAAAGTAGGAACGCTCGCAGGAAGTCGTCCTCTGGCTTTTGTAGCTCGTGTACTGACCGATGAAGATGAGGGACGACGGGCTGCTGCTGCTGCTGCTACGTGGGCCTGCAATGCATCAAAGTGGAGAGAGGATGGTGGAGTTCTGTGATGGTTCTGACCCAATGCCCTCCCCCCCCGTGAAGATGTCCCGCTCTCCCTCCTCCTCCTCCTCCTCCTCCTCCTCCCTAGCAGCCGAAGGTCTCCTGCGAGGCGTACACCATGTACAGGAAGCCGTCCTCGTCTCTCTCCTGCTCGTAGATCTCAGAGATGGGCGTGGACACCGACACCATGCTGTGCTGGTTGACCAGCAGGAAGAAGGCCTGAGTGGGGTTCAGCTGGAGGCGGCGTCTGAGTGGGGGGAGACAGGGTGAGGAGAGAGGAGGGACGAAGAAGTTAACATCACTTGTCATGGTTACTACAGGTCCTTGAAATCCTTGAAAGTTTGAGAATTTGAGGAGGAAAACATAGGTTACAAAGCATGATAAATCCTTGAATTTCAGGGGAACCGGGCCTTGAAAAGTCCTTGAAAAGCAACGAAAATATTGACTAACGCAACCAAATACCAGGTAGTTAAAGTGTGATAGATCCTTGAAACTGAAGGGAATTGGCCTGGAAGGTCCTTGAAAAGCGACGAGAATATTGACCAACTCAAGCAATTACAGGATAGTATTGAAGTTTGATAGATCCTTGAATTTGAGGCACATTTGGCCTGGAAAAGTCCTTGAAAAGTGACTGATGCAGTGAATTACCAGATAGTTACAAGGCATGATAAATCCTTGAATTTCAGGGGAGTTGGGCCTTGAAAAGTTTTAATCCTCAGCTGAACTGACCGTCTGATCGGTTTGAAGCTGTGTGGACTGTAAACAACACACACACACACACACACACACACACACACACACGCGCGTAAACACCGCTCCAAATATATACACACATACCAAACACACACCTCAGTGACCCAAAGTGGTGTCCAGTTCAGCAGCCTGTAATAACCTGCAGAGTGTGTGTGTGTGTGTGTGTGTGTGTGTGTGTGTGTGTACCTGATGATCTTGACCAGCTCGCTCATGTTGACGTGGTCCGGGACCAGAAACTTGGTTTTGTCCAAAACAGGAAGCTGCTTCTCTCCCTTATACCTCTCAATGATGACCTGCACACACAGTTTGTGTTTGTTAGCATGTTTATAGCAAATCCCATTATGTGTTAGCATCGAGCTAACAGACTGATTAAACAAAGGAGATGTTAATTAACGAGCTAGGAGGTGGATTATGTTCCTGTAAAGTCAGGTGTGTGTGAGGTTGCCCTGCCCTGCCCTGATTGGTCCCTACTGGAGGAGGCGTGGCCATTCTTCTCCTGATTGGAGCAGCACCTGACCTGACCGTCCAATCACCAGGCTCCAATCTGAAGATTCACGTTATTTAAGGTGAGACTGAGACACATTTAGAATCTGTCAGAGGAGCTCGTTCAGGTTTTTATGTCAAAGTTTTAAATTCATTTCAGTCGTTAGATTCTCGTCCGTTGCTCCTCTTGTAGATAATTCACCTTCTGTGTTGTATAATTAATCCTAACAGAAAATAATTCACTCGTTTATGTTGCCTCCTTTTCCCCTCACGAGCCGACCCGTCTTCTCTGATTAGAAACTAACAGCTGAGTCATCGTCTCATAAAGAAGACAGCATCGTCACAGCGTTGTGATGGTTCTTACAGGTCCTTTAAATCCTTGAAAGTTTGTGAATTTGAGGAGGAAAACATAATTACAAAGTGTGACAGATCCTTGAAATTTGGGGGGAATTGGGCCTTGAAAGGTCCTTGAAAAGCGATGAGAATATGGACCACCGAGCTTCAGGTTACATCCTGAACTCTGACTGACAGTTTAGCTTGTCTGATATACGTCTTTGAAAACAGACCTGGGTCATTGAAAGTGCTTGAATTTCTATATTTCTATAATTTTATATTTTGAGCACGACAGGCTGCAGCTTCATGTTGAGCGTGCAGACATCAGACTGATCTGACATCAGCTGCTGTGTTGAGCTTACGGGGATCTTGTTGGGGTGCTGCTCACGGATCTGCTGGACCTCTTTGCACCGATCAGCTGTGAACGACAAAAAACACAAATTAGACAAGTTTGAAAAAGTAAATAAATAAATAAACGACCAGAGAACAAACAGACGAGGACGTAAAGTTTAAGTCACCATCCATCGTCTTACATCTGATTTATTTCAAGAACATTAAGTGTCATAATAATTAGAATTATAATCGTTATTACATCATTTAAACTCAAACTTCTGCCGTCCTTTTAAAGGCCGTACTTCCTGTTTCAGGAACATTTCTCGCCCTTTAATAAATAAATAAATAAACACAGTTATGTGTGTAATCACAACAGGAAGCTCAGAGTTTGGATTTTTAGTCTTGTCCGTCCTGATGAACTCCTGATCGCCTCCTTCAACATGTAATGAAATCATCTTAAACCAGATTAAACCAGATTAAACCAGATTAAATCACTGTATGTTGATTGTTGCTGCAGCTCTGGAGCACAGAGAGGACAGTCGTAGAGTAATCTATTACTTTATCTTCAGTGGCGTTACAGCAGCATGAAAACTGACACTAAATTATATTTGATGTAATTATAATCAAACTTTTAAGCGTCGCTGTCACTGATGATAATCGTATAAAACCAAACCATCGGCCCTCTGCGTGTCGATCACTTCCAGCTTCTGTTTGTTTGTTATTACACGTTCATTGTTTTCATAAATAACTTCAGTGAACTTTAAACTTTAATAAAAAATCTGTGTCAGACTGTGAACCGACCGAGGACGTTTATCTGAACTGTTTCATCTACAGCTCAGAGGGTCAAAGTTTATTTATTGAATCAACACGGATAAATATAAATATAAATAAATATAGTTAAATATAAATATAGATATAAAGATAAACATATATAAATATAAATATAGATAAATGTAAATAAAGATAAATATAAATATAGATATAAAGATAAATATAAATAAAGATAAATATAGATATAAAGACAAATATAAATATAGATAAATATAAATAAAGATAAATATAAATATAGATATAAAGATAAATATAAATATAGATAAATATAGATATAAAGACAAATATAAATATAGATAAATATAAATAAAGATAAATATAGACATAGATATAAAGATAAATATAGATAAATAGAAATATATATAGATATAGATAAAGATGTGTCTTTACATTAGTTTCATCTTCACTGTTCATGTTCGTTCACTTTCTCCGGATCAAACACGACTTCATTTGCATATTTCACTACTTTGCATATAATTTGTATCAATATGTCCTGCAGGCTGTCTCTCTTTATTTGTTCATTACTTCTTCAAGCACACTAAATTAAAATCGTCGTGACCGTGATCAGCTGCAGACAGTCACACAGGACGAAGTTTATTCTTCTTTTTTTTTTTTTGTAAGATTATTTTTTGGCCTTTTCAAGCTTTATTTTGACAGAGACAGCTGAAGAGTGACAGGAATGTGGAGAGAGAGACGGGGAATGACACGCAGCAAAGAGCCGCAGGTCGGATTCGAACCCTGGGCTTCCACAGCAAGGACTGAGCCTTCGCACATGGGGCGGCTGCTCTACCAACTGAGCTAAACGCCCCAGGACGAAGTTTATTCTAATTAAAAGAGATTAATTATTGTTGACTGATGAACCCTGAACTGAACTTGTGATCCGCACATATCCGTTGCGGCCACGACGACTCTGTTTTGGTCCGACTTCAAACCCACCAGGAATGTTTCAGAAATGTTTTTTTCCGTCCAGACTTTGTGAACTTGCTCAGATTTTGTCATTTTCCTGTTTTATTTTTTATTTATTTTTTTTTATTTTTGACGTAGTTCATTTGTCTTCACTCGCTGTCAGCTCGAGCTGCTCGCGGCGTCCTTTAAGAATAAAACAGACGCTTCTGGAACTGACGGCGGCACTGTGCCCGGTGGGATTTGACCATAATACGTGCTGTTTGAAGTCTTAATGAAACAGTTTAGCTCATAACTAATCGTGAATGTAACATGACAACGTTTCAGACTGATATTGATCCTGATATTTCAGGAAACGCAGAACTCATTTTAACATCTTGTCCCTGTTGTAGATGGTTTAAATCTGATCTGTAGGTGGCGGGTTGTGGTGTTGGTACCACAGTTTGTTTGAGGCTGCAGCTTTATCTCACATAAACTAACACCAGCAGGGTCCAAAGCTCAGCCCGGCACTGAGAGCCCACAGTGAAGTGTGAATGCCTCCTTTGTTTGGGTTCTGGGGACGTTTGTGTTCGCCGGGGTTACGGGAAGGGTCGGTGCCGACCGCTCGGACATGAGTGTGTTTATAAAAATATACGCTGAGTTAACGTCCTCGTCCCGCCCGCGTTGGGTCTACAAATACAACTTTCAGGACACGTCTCTGCTCCTGACTACCAATTTAACTGAACAACACAGCTAGTGAACGTGTCATCACTCTTTAAACGTGATTTAATATCACAGTAATTAGATAGTAAGGAACAGTAAGGAACGATACAGAAAATCGTTTCAACTGCAATCAGACTCTGTAACTCATCTGCCTCTGTCAGAGCCACCGTCTAAATCTACCTGTCACCTTTTGTACTGGAATATATACTTCATATCATATGTGATGTGTTAATATTAACCATATTGATATTATATAGCATATTTATATTATTATTGTATACTATTATTATTATTATTATTATTATATACTGTTATTATATACTGTTATAACAGTATATAATAACAGTATACAATAATAATGTTATATACTGTCATTATAGACTGTTATTATTATTACATACTGTATAATAATAATGTTATTATATACTGTTATTATAGACTGTTATTATTATATACTGTTATTATTATTATTATATACTGTTATTATAGACTTTTATTATTATAGACTGTTATTATTATATATTGTTATAACAGTATATAATAATAATAACAACAGTATATAATAATAATGTTATTATATACTGTTATTATAGACTTTTATTATTATATACTGTTATTATTATTATTATATACTGTTATTATAGACTTTTATTATTATACACTGTTATTATATACTTTTATTATAGACTTTTATTATTATTATTATTTACTGTTATTATAGACTTTTATTATTATTATTGTATACTGTTATTATAGACTTTTATTATTATATACTGTTATTATAGTCTGTTATTATTATTATATACTGTTATTATTATATACTGTTATAACAGTATATAATAATAATAATAATAATAATAATAATAACAGTTTATAATAATAATGTTATTATATACTGTTATTATTATATACTATTATTATTACACACTGTTATTATATACTGTTATTATAGACTGTTATTATTATACACTGTTATTATTATTATATACTGTTGTTATAGACTTTTATTATTATATACTGTTATTATTATATACTGTTATAACAGTATATATAATAATAATAATAATAATAACAACAGTATATAATAATAATGTTATTATATACTGTTATTATTACAGACTGTTATTATTATATATTGTTATAACAGTATATAATTATAATAATAATAATAATAACAGTATATAATAATAATGTTATTATATACTGTTATTATAGACTGTTATTATATACTGTTATTATAGACTTTTATTATTATATACTGTTATTATTATATACTGTTATAACAGTATATATAATAATAATAATAATAATAATAATAACAACAGTATATAATAATAATGTTATTATATACTGTTATTATAGACTTTTATTATTATATACTGTTATTATTATTATTATTATATACTGTTATTATAGACTTTTATTATTATATACTGTTATTATAGACTTATTATATACTGTTATTATAGACTTTTATTTTTATATACTGTTATTATAGACTTTTATTATTATATACTGTTATTATTATATACTGTTATAACAGTATATATAATAATAATAATAATAATAATAATAATAACAACAGTATATAATAATAATGTTATTATATACTGTTATTATAGACTTTTATTATTATATACTGTTATTATAGACTTATTATATACTGTTATTATAGACTTTTATTTTTATATACTGTTATTATTATATACTGTTATAACAGTATATATAATAATAATAATAATAATAATAATAACAACAGTATATAATAATAATGTTATTATATACTGTTATTATAGACTTTTATTATTATATACTGTTATTATTATTATTATATACTGTTATTATAGACTTTTATTATTATATACTGTTATTATTATTATTATATACTGTTATTATAGACTTTTATTATTATATACTGTTATTATAGACTGTTATTATTATTATATACTGTTATTAACAGTAACATTACCATCATACCATCAGTACTGTTACCATCATCTTGCCACTGCACCTTATCTACCTATTTATCCTTAACTAACCTATCTATCTATCTATTTATGTAAACAGCTGTGAACCATCATAGAACAGGTTGACAGGTTTGGTGTCAGTACATCACTCATCTATCTGTTGTATATGACACTTTGCAGGTAATAACCGCGTACACAGACACAGTAATCTGAGTATTTTCCGCGCTGCTTGTCCCATATTTCTCTGTCTTTGGCCGGATTATGTAACAGACAGTCCGGGGCGCTCCTCCCTGTCCAGAACAGAGGGGGCTGTCTGTCTTTTAGCATCATATTACCACATAAATCAGTGAACACGTGTCCTGGGATAATGTGTCAGCACATGTTGTTTCCCTCCTGTGAGCAAACACACAATGTTTACTGCTAACATCACACCAACACACCAAACAGCTGGGCCCTGTTAGCTCCGAGGCTAATGTGACAGTGACCCAGATGGCCTTTAAACATTAGCACACAGGCTAATTTAGCAGATTTAATGTTATTATTCACTTTTATCAGCATCTTAAATGTATATTTAATAAGCTTAATTCCAATAGGTGTGAGCCTCGTGTTGTTATAGATCATAACCTCCTTTATAAACAGCTGTTAACACTTATAACAGCACAACAAACATGTAACTACACTTTGTCAACAAGCTAAGCGGCTAGCAGGCCCAGCTACCTCCTCGGGCTCAGCTGCCTTGTTTTTCGCGGCTTTATCGAGCCTAACAGCGGGTTTCTTACCGAATGTCCTCCGCTGTTTGAAGGGTCTGTCGGACGGCATCTCTGTCGGCTCTTATTACGCAGTTATAACTGTGACGGAGGCGCGCTGAGGCCGGTTATAACGCAGCTGTGTTCGCCGGCGGACAGTGACTGTTGGTCGGCTGAGTGTCTGCTCGACGCTCCGGACAAACAAAGCAAGTAAACCGAGGAGCTGACGTCATCCGCTCGGTCTTAAAGGGGCCGCGCACCAAAAAAAACTTTAAAAACAAACAACTTTAACTTAATTTATCGAACTTATACCATCAAAACTAACCGTTTTCATATACTACAGTATGTATGTAGAGTATGTCACGTATAAGCAACTCACTGCTGTGTCATTCTGTACTGATATGAAATGATGCAATGTTTATACCCAGTGTTGACATGCCAGCCCGTGTTTTTCCAGTTGTTGAGTAATAACAGAGCTATGTGAGAGCTTAGTCTGCGTGACGTCCCCCACAGACTCGTCTTAAACCTGGACGTAGTCTCTGTGACGTCCCCACAGACTCGTCTTAAACCTGGACGTAGTCTCTGTGACGTCCCCACAGACTGTCTTAAACCTGGACGTAGTCTCTGTGACGTCCCCCACAGACTGTCTTAAACCTGGACGTAGTCTCTGTGACGTCCCCACAGACTATCTTAAACCTGGACGTGGTCTCTGTGACGCCCCCACAGACTGTCTAAAACCTGGACGTAGTCTCTGTGACGTCCCCACAGACTCGTCTAAAACCTGGACGTAGTCTCTGTGACGTCCCCGCAGACTGTCTTAAAACCTGGACGTAGTCTCTGTGACGTCCCCACAGACTGTCTTAAACCTGGACGTAGTCTCTGTCTAAACTGGACGCCTCCCCACGCCAGACTGTCTAAAACCTGGACGTAGTCTCCGTGACGCCCCAGCAGACTGTCTAAAACCTGGACGTAGTCTCCGTGATGTCCCGCAGACTGTCTAAAACCTGGACGTAGTCTCCGTGACGTCCCCGCAGACTGTCTAAAACCTGGACGTAGTCTCCGTGACGTCCCCGCAGACTGTCTAAAACCTGGACGTAGTCTCTGTCTAAAACCTGGACGCAGTCTCCGTGACGTTCCCGCAGACTGTCTAAAACCTGGACGTAGTCTCCGTGACGTCCCCGCAGACTGTCTAAAACCTGGACGTAGTCTCCGTGACGTCCCAGCAGACTGTCTAAAACCTGGACGTAGTCTCCGTGACGTCCCCGCATACTGTCTAAAACCTGGACGTAGTCTCCGTGACGTTCCCGCAGACTGTCTAAAACCTGGACGTAGTCTCCGTGACGTCCCCGCATACTGTCTAAAACCTGGACGTAGTCTCTGTGACGTCCCCCACAGTTTTCTGGACAGTCGTTGTGAAGCTCAGTCTGTTTATTACTGCGGTCCACGTCTGTGGAACGACTGCACACCTCTACATGGTCCATCATCAAGTTTGCAGACGATGAGTCAGACTTCAGGGGAGGAGGTCCAGCACCTGGTGACCTGGTACGCCAATAACAACCTAGCTTTAACACCAAGAAGACCAAAGAGATCATGTGGACTGAAAACAAACAAAGCAGAGGTTGAGCACGTCTCCAGCTTCAAGTTTCTGGGTGTCCACATCTCTGAAGACCTTTCTTGGACTCCATCCTGGTCAAGAAGGCTCACCTGTCTCCTCAGATCCTGGTGAACTTTTACTGCTGCACCATTAAGAGCGTCCTAACCAGCTGCATCACTGCTCGCTCTTTGTTGGACCAGAAGGGGACGCAGAGGGTGATGAAAACTGCCCAGTGTCTGTGGAGGGCGCGCAGCACCTCCTCTCCTCCAGGAGGCACTCTCCTTTCCAGAACAGGCAGGTTCAGGAGCAGCTTCTTCTGATCAGCTGTCAGCCTGATAAACTCTGCACCAAGGTGACCCATTCATTTCACTCAATACTGTATATATCTGTAATATATTCATATTTATATCTACACTGTTATTTAAATATCCAGTTCATCTGTACAGTGTTCTGCACTTTAACTGCATTTCATTCTCTTTGAACTTTGAAGTTTAATCTAATTTATTCTAGGAAGAGGAAGCACGCAGTTCATGAAGACCTGGACCTCTTTCATATGAATACTGCAAAGACTCTCACACGTTTGTTTAATGTACATGAATTCATTAGTTAATTCACAATGACTTGTTACAGTCAGACTTTGGATGGACTCGTTATAAACTTCTGAAAAACTGGATTTAAACTTCTCCACCAAATGTTTTTTAATATCCTCCCTTGTGAAAAGTGACGAGCTGCTGCTGGACCAGATATTTTGTAATGTCAAAAGAAAACAGCTAATCAACTCATTACACTCCCAGTATCTTATTGCTAACAAGACAAATTCATCATCGTAGAGCTCTTTAAACGTTGAACTCATTCAGGTCTGATTCTGTCACATAACCAAGGAATCTCAAAACTTACTAAATCAAAGATGATTTGATTTGTTTAACATTATTTCTGGCTTCTTAATGTCCCTTTAAAACTGTAAACTCTGACACGATCGACTCAAAAGAAAGACGACGACACATTTGATCATTTTTTAATCTGTTAAAAATCAGAAACATCAGCAGAGTGTTTGTAGTGTCGCTCTCTGCTCAGTGGAATACTGCACACCATCAAAATAAATAACAAGCCCAAAGAAACATCCTCAAACTTCAACATGTCGCTCTCTCTCTCTTTCTTGTATCTTCTTCTTCTACGGGTCTCTGACGTAAACAAACTGACAATAACACACAGTGTGTGCGCTACTGTCAGTGTGTTCACTTCGCAGAGAGAGAGAGAGAGGACCGAGCTGGAATGATAAAAAAAAAAAATCGCCCTCCGTCACTGAGTGCAGATCCATCTTCATCCACCTTTGAATCGTGCCGTCACTTCCTGGTGCAGCGAGAAGCTTCTGATGAACGGACTCGTTTGATTTAGCGAGACAAAGAAATGTTTGGCTGTTTAAACATGAGACAGACAAAGAGAGAAACGAGTCGGGCGGCCGGTTCTTCTGTTTCAGTCCGACGGGTTCTGGATGACGATCAGGAAATAATCCTTATCTGTGAAGGAAAGAGAGAAGACACGTTACGACGGGCGAGTCTGACTCTTTAACTCGTTAAAGACGTCGCACGTCCTGACTCACCTGGAGCGATCATGATCTCATTCTTCTTGGAGCGCACGCGGAGGAAGGTGAGGTCGTTCTGGGGGTCGATGTTTCGGATGGTGCTCCTGGCCTTCATCACCAGCTGGTGGATGAGTCCGGCGTACTGCACCGTGCTGGAGTTGTCCAGAGTCGTCTTGATGGGGATTCCTAAAGGGGAAGAGACGGACGTTTAATCAGCTGACGGACCCCGAACAGCAGCCTCGGAGTGGAGACTGGAGACTGCACTGTTGCCAAGCAACACATTAACACGCTGGCTTGGTGACTACTTTGTGCCGGTCTGCATGTAAGTATCATGTCTGCTGTGGTCGGCGTGCTCTCCTCAGCACCAAACAGGAAGCGGGAAACCGGGTGGTTACCATGGTAATGGCTGAAAAACAACAGTTTCTAACAGCAGTCTGCAAACGGTCGTTTGTTACAGTCTAAGGTTTTGGCGGGAGACGCACTGATGCGCCAGGATCACCCACCGACAGCCCCATCTACTCCCATGTAAACTGGAGAGGAGAAATTTCCCAAAGGAGCACGGGGCACCTGTTCTTTCTCTCTCTCCCCAGGTCACATTTTTTAACTTTAGACACTGAAATTCGGCATTCACATGGTCGACAAGATGAGGATGCTCACGGTCATTTGGGCTTTTTGACACGACCTACCGTTTGGCATTAGTGGCCACTAGTTGGAGGGGGTTCATTTAGAGATTTTCTGTGTCTCTCAGCAGTCACTCACACACAGACAGAGCACAGCTGCAGTTAATTGCTCTGACCTGCAGCTGACCCTGGTTGCTTGGCAACCTCAAGCCTGCCTTTGACTAACTGTATTGAAGTCTCTGTGCTACTGCAGTGTCAATAATAATGTATGGGCGCTAAATGAACAACATGCATCACAAATGTCTCCCTGCACAGAGCAGCAGAGACGTAAATGAAACTATAACTGCTGATTAATTAATGTTTGGAGCCGTCTCACCTTCTGAATTGACGATGATGATCCCCTGCACTCCCTTCTGTCCCTGAATCCTCTTCAGAGTTTCCTCCACTTCAGCCTGAAAACACCAGTTAGCATCAGTTAGCCACACCAAACAACACCGAGCTGTCCAAACACCATGAAGACTGAAGCTGGGCTGAGCTAAGCTAACTGTACAGCGCTATAAACACTGACAACGCCCGGCTAGCATCGTGAAGCTAACTCGTTAAAATCCCGATTTATTTTAACTAATTATTCAAACAGTCACGTCGGAAATGCGAACACGTTAATGAAACACATGTTATGAAGTCATCTCGTCGTACCATGTTCGGTTATGTGAGCAGAATCTGGTCCAAGAGCTCAGCAGAAGAAGCTAACAGTCCGGTTCTGTTGCTGGGAGAAGACAACTGACTAAACATCCGGGTCAACGCTGCGTTCACGTACCAGCGGAAAAAGTGGAACAAATGAGTGTCGTCCTGAAACAAGTCAACATAAACTGATAAACTAACGTCTGTTACCTCCTGTTGATCTGCACTGACCTGAGATCAGGTGAATGGTGTCTCTGTCATTCGTACGTCTGTTCTCACACTATGTAACTTTGGGCTCCGGGTCGGGAGAAGTACGTAACGCTTTACGGCACTAAGTCACACACCACCAACTATTTCACTGATTTTGGTGAAACTGGATCATATTTTATGGAGAAAATGTTTTCTGGTTTTCCCTCTGATGTCCTCCGGCTGCTCCGCCTCAACTCTCTGTGATTTACAGAGTTTCCTGATGGACAGTGAAGTAAACTGCTGACAACTGCAGCTGCTGTTAGCTCATGTTAGTTCAGTTTGTTAGCTGCTGTTAGCTAATGTTAGCTCAGTTTGTTAGCTGCTGTAAGCTCAGATTGTTAGCTGCTGCTAGCCGCTGTTAGCTCAGTTTGTTAGCTGCTGTTAGCTAATGTTAGCTCAGTTTGGTAGCTGCTGTTAGCTAATATCAGCTCAGTTTGGTAGCTGCTGTTTACAGCCACGCTGACGTCAGCGGACTCAATATCTAAGCTAACGTTAGCTCGTTTTGCACACTGTCTGTTAGTAAAGGAGATTTGAACAAGAGCTGGGCAATGTAACCGGGCTCAGCAGCCTCTATGGACATAATGGCAGAGGAGAAGAGAGTGAAGAGGACGTTGATGGAGGAAGCTAAGAAGAGAAAAGGAGAGAGTGAGCGAGCAAGAAGCCGCCGGACAAGAGTAAATCTGGGACTGACTTTTAGTGGTTGGTGAGAGCTTGGTGAAATAAAAGGCTGAAAGACAGACGCCGAGCTGGGCTGACTGCTGTTGGACTAGTCAGTAATATTAGCTGGCTGCTGAAAGAATATTGACATTAACACTTCTGGCTGTTGTAAAACTGAACTTTTCTGTGTCCCAACAGTCCTCAATTTTTTTTGGCCTTTTTGAGCTTTATTTGACAGAGACAGCTGAAGAGTGACAGGAATGTGGAGAGAGATGGGGAATGACATGCGGGAAAGAGCCACAGGTCGGATTCGAACCCTGGGCTGTCGCAGCAAGGACTGAACCTTCGCACATGGGGCAGCTGCTCTACCAACTGAGCTAATCGACACCAACAGACCTCAGTTGTGAAGCAGACATTAGAAATATCATGAAAATTACATATAATTGTAAAAATAATATAAAAACTCTCTTTCCTGAGGTCAGAACACTCCTCTCTAATCATGTTAAGGTTTAAAGTTACAGGTAGGCGTCGTCACAGGCTTCAGTTCCCTCTTAAATACAGGAATTTGTTGAATACTCGACTCTGATTGACTCATAACTTTTGTTATGATGTGGCGCTATATAAATAAAATTGAATTGAATTGATTGGTCGATCACGCTTTCATGGTCTGTTATTTCTTTATAACAGACTGCTGTTCTTGTGAGATAAATAAATCTCTGTCATCACCCTCAGTAATGTAACTCTGTTTCAACATATGGACAGCTCACATTCCAGCCCACGCCCGTCATACTTTAATAAAACTCAGTTTGTCATCGGCTGTTTAATGCTTGGAGCTGCGGCAGAGTCACAGTGTGTGTACAGGATTGAATTTGACCAATCATCAGTGAGTTATTGCATAATCTTTATATTAATGTAAACATTATGGGCGAGGTCAGCAGCTGCTTCAAGTCAGTCACAAGCAGACCAGTCAGGACAGGAAGTCCAGAGATGTTTCCTTCAGAATAAAACTAAAGGGAGCTTTGTATTTAAATGACAGCTAGTTCTATACTGACGAGCGTCATGATTATCAAACACACCGTCGACCACATCGTTCCCACCCTGTTCACTGTTCTGTTGAAACTTGAGCCTGACGTCCAACAATAAACTTTATTTCAAAGTCACTTCATAGAATGCCTTTATTGTCATGGCGGGAAATGTTGAGTCTGTAAATAATATCATAAAGAGTTCAGTCTGGACCAAATATCTGTCCTCAGCGCCACGTCTTTGACCATTTTTAGATTAGCCAGGAGGCAGGAGTCACAGAGACTACATCCTGGTTTTAGACAGTCTGTGGGGGACATCACGGAGACTACGTCCAGGTTTTAGACAGTCTGTGGGGACGTCACGGAGACTACGTCCAGGTTTTAGACAGTCTGCGGGGATGTCGCGGAGACTACGTCCAGGTTTTAGACAGTCTGTGAGGACGTCACGGAGACTACGTCCAGGTTTTAGACAGTGTGCGGGGATGTCACCGAGACTACGTCCAGGTTTTAGACAGTCTGTGGGGATGTCACAGAGACTACGTCCAGGTTTAAGACAGTCTGAGGGGACGTCACAGAGACTACGTCCAGGTTTAAGACAGTCTGGGGGGAGGTCACAGAGACTACGTCCAGGTTTTAGACAGTCTGCGGATGGCGGAGTACGAGGTTTAAGACAGTCTGCGGGGACGTCATAGAGACTACGTCCAGGTTTTTAGACAGTCTGGGGGGATGTCACAGAGACTACGTCCAGGTTTAAGACAGTCTGAGGGGACGTCACGGAGACTACGTCCAGGTTTTTAGACAGTCTGCGGGGATGTCGCGGAGACTACGTCCAGGTTTTAGACAGTCTGTGGGGACGTCACGGAGACTACTTCCAGGTTTTAGACAGTCTGCGGGGACGTCACGGAGACTACGTCCAGGTTTTAGACAGTCTGCGAGGACGTCACGGAGACTACGTCCAGGTTTTAGACAGTGTGCGGGGATGTCACCGAGACTACGTCCAGGTTTTAGACAGTCTGTGGGGACGTCACGGAGACTACGTCCAGGTTTTAGACAGTGTGCGGGGATGTCACCGAGACTACGTCCAGGTTTTAGACAGTCTGTGGGGACGTCACGGAGACTACGTCCAGGTTTTAGACAGTCTGCAGGGATGTCACGGAGACTACGTCCAGGTTTTAGACAGTGTGCGGGGATGTCACCGAGACTACGTCCAGGTTTTAGACAGTCTGTGGGGACGTCACGGAGACTACGTCCAGGTTTTAGACAGTCTGCAGGGATGTCACGGAGACTACGTCCAGGTTTTAGACAGTCTGTGAGGACGTCACAGAGACTACGTCCAGGTTTTAGACAGTCTGCAGGGATGTCGCGGAGACTACGTCCAGGTTTAAGACAGTCTGTGAGGACGTCACGGAGACTACGTCCAGGTTTTAGACAGTCTGTGAGGACGTCACAGAGACTACGTCCAGGTTTTAGACAGTCTGCAGGGATGTCGCGGAGACTACATCCAGGTTTAAGACAGTCTGTGAGGACGTCACAGAGACTACATCCAGGTTTTAGACAGTCTGCAGGGATGTCGCGGAGACTACGTCCAGGTTTTAGACAGTCTGCGGGAACGTCACGGAGACTACGTCCAGGTTTTAGACAGTCTGCAGGGATGTCGCGGAGACTACGTCCAGGTTTAAGACAGTCTGAGGGGACGTCACAGAGACTACGTCCAGGTTTAAGACAGTCTGAGGGGACGTCACAGAGACTACGTCCAGGTTTTTAGACAGTCTGTGGGGATGTCGCGGAGACTACGTCCAGGTTTAAGACAGTCTGAGGGGACGTCACGGAGACTACGTCCAGGTTTTAGACAGTCTGCGGGGACGTCACGGAGACTACGTCCAGGTTTTAGACAGTCTGTGGGGACATCACGGAGACTACGTCCAGGTTTTAGACAGTCTTATTATATACTTATTATATATTTTTGGACAAAATTATGAATTTATCTTTTCAGGCTTTTATTTTTATAGTCAAAACCGGAAGTTGCTCATACCCCTCAGTGACGTGACTTTAGTGGCTTCTTTACTACACAGCTTCACTCGCGCCAAACGACAACAGGAGCTGAGACATGGACAACAAGGGCGAAGACCTCGGTGAGCATTGAACCATACAGAGTCCAGACTGTTCGGTCCGGTCCGGTCCGGTTCTGGTTTCTTTATAGTCCCTGTTTGTAACGTGAGTGTGTGCTGAGGGGCTGACCCGGACCAGCCCGTGTTAGTTTAGTTTGACACACTGTGTGTGGTTAAAGTGTGTGTGTGCTGTGTTCTTCCTCATGTTGTCTCATTATGACGTCAAATCAGTACTTGTTTGTGTTTTTGTGACGTGTTGATGCCACGCGAGAAAAAGAAAACGCGACCAGTGTTACGTCATAACGTCAAAAGTTAATTGCTTTAACAACAAGACGTTGTTACGTCACAGGGGCGTTAATTGACAGTTGCATTGGGGCCCATGGGGTAGCTAACCGTTAGCTAAAACCTGGACGTAGTCTCCGTGACGTCCCCGCAGACTGTCCAAAACCTGGACGTAGTCTCCGTGACGTCCCCGCAGACTGTCTAAAACCTGGACGTAGTCTCCGTGACGTCCCCGCAGACTGTCTAAAACCTGGACGTAGTCTCCGTGACGTCCCCGCAGACTGTCTAAAACCTGGACGTAGTCTCTGTCTAAAACCTGGACGCAGTCTCCGTGACGTCCCCGCAGACTGTCTAAAACCTGGACGTAGTCTCCGTGACGTCCCCACAGACTGTCTAAAACCTGGACGTAGTCTCTGTGACGTCCCCGCAGACTGTCTAAAACCTGGACGTAGTCTCCGTGACATCCCGCATACTGTCTAAAACCTGGACGTAGTCTCCGAGACGTCCCCGCAGACTGTCTAAAACCTGGACGTAGTCTCTGTCTAAAACCTGGACGTAGTCTCTGTCTAAAACCTGGACGTAGTCTCTGTGACGTCCCCGCAGACTGTCTAAAACCTGGATGTAGTCTCCGTGACTAACTGTAACTCAGTTAAAAGTTGTTTTTCAAAATAAAACTGCACTTTTACTGCGAGCAGTCCAAGAACAAGATGTTTACTCAGCATGTTGACATGCCACACCTGTCAGGTGGACGGGCTGAACATGAACACATTGTGTGTTTACATATTCACTTCAGCTGGAGAGAAATAGAGTTCCCTTGGTTCTTGTGTTGTTCATCTTTGTCACAATCTAAAGTTCAAAGTGACTCATGAACAGATCTTTAGAGCTGTGTGGAGTCTGCAGGAGTATTTTGGATGCATTGTCCAGTTGAACCCTCGTCTTTGTTCTCCCCTCTCACGTTCCTCCCCTCTTAATGACTCCCTACCTCCTCCCTACCTTCCCTCCTTCCCTCCCTCCTTCATGCCGTTCTCACACTCGGTCCATCTCAGCCCAGATCTCGTTGGGGAAACACCTTCTCGCTGATATTTTTATCCCTCAGCTCGAGGTATTGTGTCCAGCGTTGTATTTTTATCCGAGTGCTGGGTGAAAAACAGTGAAAGTAAAAAAATCATGACGCACGCCATAAAGAGCTGCACGCTGCCTCGGAAGCGTCTCAATCAAGCTGCTATTGTGTACATTTATGTAATATGACGTTGCTGTGTGAAAACATCACATTCTTTGGTGTTTGCTCAGGTTGTTTTTGCTGCTGCTGCAGTTAGAGACGCCAACGCTCAAATATTACAGAAATGACGATTTAACACATAAAAACGGATTAAAAACTTCACGTGAAGCTGATTTTTAATTACATTTTGGTTTTTGCACCAATTTTTCATGAGTTGAAGTGAATATGTAAACACAGACAGTGTTCATGTTCAGTCCGTCTACCTGACAGGTGTTATATTTACTCATCAACACGCTGAGTAAACATCTTGTTCTTGGACTGCTTGCAGTAAAAATGCAGTTTTATCTTGAAAAACAACGTTTACTGGCGAGGACTGCTGTTGTTGGGTAAGCCAATCAGGAGCCGCCACACTCTGCAGTTTTTCTGTCTTTCTCTACAGGAAGTACCAAAAACTGCAGTTTCTCCTCTCGTCCACTTGAGGCTGGCTCCAGAAGTGAGTCAGTCTCCATAAGTCCCCATGTTCAAATGTCCAACTTCACAGCAGAAATAAACATGTTTACAGCCTGGTACAAAAAACAGTTTTGGTCTCTATAGCTAATTTCCCCGTTCATGACAACTGTACTGAGGGTGAATTTTTATACAACTCACCTGTTCAGATTATATTAAGGCTTAAAGTTATGCAGGATTAAGAGCGTGGACGCTTTGATTGACAGGTGTGTGTCTGTGGCTCGTTCGGGCAACCAGGCCTGAGGTCCTCTGATATGATAATATAATCCATAAAGTTAAACTGTTGATAAGCGTTACTTTACTGTTAATTAAATAAGAGCTGCTTGGTCAGATACAGTTTTTTCAGCCGTTACCATAGTAACTATCCGTTGTCCTGCTTCCTGTTTGGTGCACCGACCTTCTGATGATGTTAAACATGTTTATCAGTGACAGGATGGACTGATGTCGAACACGCCTGCTGTGAGACTCTAAAACAGAAGCTGACATTTCAAACACTCAAAGAGATTCTGCTGGCAGGTCTGAGCACGAGTTTGTTTGACACGGTTTGTTCAGCGACGTTCACACAGATTTAGATTATAAAGTTTAAATAAAGTTTTAAAGGTGCAGGACGTCGTGACACTGCTGACTCTACAAAGAAAGTTAACACAACGCTGTTTGTTCTTCCAAATAAACTCTATATGAGGAGTCCGACATGATGACAGCTCAATGTTTATATGAAGAAACTTTGTAATCTCTACTCTGTAAATAGTCACTGATTAAACAACAGGTATGCCTTGGATTTTCACAATAAAAGTCCACTAGAAAACATGCATTGTTATCTTGAAATAGGACGTTTATTAGACACTGATCTGTGGATCTGTTAATCAGGAGAGACACATGGATGATTGTTTACGATAACAGATGATTGAGTCTTGAGTTTTATGATGGAGGGGCGTCGGCCCTGAGAGGAAATGATCGTGAGGAGGCGTGAGAGGAGTAAATGTCAGGATGGAAAGACAAATTAACGACAGGTCGAAGCTTGCAAACTAAAAGTCGTCCTGACTGAACTTTAAATGTCAGTGAAGTCATGACCCACCAAACTCCGCCTCTGATTGGCTCACCTTGATAAAGACACACCTGTGTCATAGTCTTGATATGCCACACCTGTCAGGTGGCGGGATTAAGTCGACTGTAAGATGTAAGTCTCTGTGACGTCCCCACAGACAGTCTATGGTCAAAGACGTGCTGCTGAGGACAGACGTCCTCTTCGCTCTCTTCTCCTCTGCCATTATGTCCATAGAGGCTGCTGAGCCCGGTTACACTGCCCAAACACCCAGCTCCAGTTCTGGCACGACACTGGTCAAAAACGCCTGTGGTACAAATGCTAACACTCCCCTGGTGCTCTGAGCTCACAGTCCAAAACTGAGCTAACAGCAGCTACAGTTGGCAGCAGTTTGTCAGCACGTTTGTTGTCATAAAGGAGCGTTCAAAGACACAAATGCAGACAAACACGGGATGGATGCAAATCAGGAACAGGTGTGCAAGCGAGGACGGGATGGTCGTCCACAAGAGTCAAAAGAAACCTGACAAAGACGAGGAGGAGCTGGGCTGGTAGGTAAAGTCTGAGGGCAGGTCTGGCTTGACTCGAGTACCTGGTACTTTTCATGGTATCACCTCGGTCTTGGTTCCAGGTGAGCTGAGCTGATACTAAAAGGTGATGTAAAGCTCCCATGTGTTTCCCAACTGATAATGAGCTCGACCTACGCTGGGCGGGTGGAGTCGAGCGGAGCCGAGTCGTACCATGTGGCGTAAGTACGGCTTATGAAACGAACGGGCCTGTTTGAGCCGCGATGACAGCTGTTGCAAACGTTGAAGTTTTACTCTATCAGGGATCGGCTGCTCTGTTAAGCCTGCAGAGACTAAACCTTAAAAAAACAACCATGAACAAACTCAGGGCGTGAGGTGAAACTCTGTCCACAGTGGAGTTTGTCCTGCATGGACGGAGGAGGGAGTGGAAATGTCAGACCGTTGATAAGAAGAAAAATAATGTCGTTTTCTGTCATTTATCTCCATACAAACTCGCGTCCTTGACTAGTTGTGCAATGCGGTGACGTCTGTAGATTTTGGTGCCTGCTCGGCGTAGGTCGACACCTTTGTTCCACCTGTTGGTCACTTTATTTGGCGAAGGTGCGCTCTTGTAAACATTATTCATGTTTTGTCATTCTAGATGAAATCGTTCATTATTATTATCCAATCAGCCCACATGGACCATTTGTTATCCATGACGTACACTCAGCTCTGTCTGCAGTCTCTCATTAGAGTAAAGGTGCTCACGGTCAGGTGATAATTGCGCAGCAGCAGATCTTCTGATTGTATTTTGTGCAACCAAGATGAGACTGTTGCAAAATAATACCTGAACCCTCAAATTAACCTGATAATTAACTTTGCAGAGGGTTTACTGCGCATTGGACACGGGACACGTTAAAAACATCAACAACTTCAAATAACTCCCTCTGGACTGTCCATGATTCTGTTTACTTCCTCATTTTTACGTGTTTCCTCATTTTTACGTTTCTTGATACATTTAGATATGGAGGGACTTGACGTGGATATTGATTGGCTAGCATCACCGTCTACCTTCCAGTGCCCGAACAGAACCTCTGAACCAGCAGTGTCCAGTCTAACAGTGAATACAGCAGCCTACCGAGGTGGTTTTCTTGCCGGGTTTGGCTCCTGGCATCCCGGGCTGAGTCATCATGGAGTCCATTATAAAGTGTGTAAATCACAGAGAGTTGAAGGACATCAGAGGCACTGAATTTGTACAATAATCAGTGAGACTTTAACGTAGACAGTTGCATGCATGCACCGTGTAATCGTGGACTGCATCCATTGCTCTGAGCCATGCAGTGAGTCAGAGTGGCTCGTAGCGTGTCAATGAATATCTTCTGTAATGTAATCGTGCCCTTTTGTGTGTGAGCGCCTCTTGTTACTCCGGGCTGTAAGCAGTTTCCTGACAGCCTACTAAAGAATGCATCCTCCTCCCTTCCTGCCACGCTGACAGAAACACTGAGCACGTTACAGAGACATCAAAACATACGTGAGGACATCAGGGAAACAAAGGTTTGAATCAAGATTTTAGAGCTTAACATTGAAGAGACGGATACAGAAAGAAGGTCAACGTCAGAGGTGAAGAAGGATCGAGTTTGTTTCTTTTCAAGTAAAGTGCAAATTTGAAGAAAGTTGTCACAAGAAAAGGTGAATTAATGTTTCCATCCATTTGAATATCAGTTGCTTCAAGATAAATGATGGTGCAGATTCTCCCCTCGGATGCCATTAAATCATCGCAGAAGAAGAAGAATTAAAAAAGCTCCAGTCCAAAAACAATGTTGAAGCCTTGATGGAAGTTTAATATTTGTTTGTTTCATGTGTAAATGTCTCCTCATTACAAAGAAATGATGTTTTCAGCTCTTCACTGGAAGATTAAGTCAAATGTCCAAACTTTGTCGTTCGATTTAATTAGGATAAGATGAACTTTATTGATACTGTGGTACAAACACAAACCCTCCGCCCTCACAGGCTTACCGGGGGGGGGGTTCAGAGGATGGACTTTTGGATTCAACAACACAAACTCTTCTTTATTCATCTTTTCAGATGCATTTGATCCAAACATACCAGAGGAGGGACCTTCAGCGCCCCCTCCTGGCTGGCTGGATGACATACATGGATATCAGGGTCACAGAGGAGGAGGTGAGTCTTTGGTTCTCCTCTCCTTTCTCTTGTTTTATTCTTTAACATCTCCCAGCCTTCATCTCCTGTGTGTTTGTGTTTGTGTTGTTGTTTAGAGGGTGATAACCCGTTGTACCCACCACCGCCTGCCTACAACCCCCAACCTGAACTCAACAGAAACACTCTGGTGCCCAACGTCAAGTAACGCATCAATAATTCACTTTATTTATAAAGTTCTTCGCTGATGATTCTGTGTTTTATCTTAATAAATATATGGAATATAAAGGTACAATGGCATCAAGGACTGTTTGTATGTTTGTTCCTCAAGTGTTCCCACAATCTCGGAGGACGTAGCCAGAGACGCCCTGCTCAAGTTTGTGGAATCAAAATGGAGGTACAGCTCCAAACCTGCCAGGAACCTCACCTTCAAAGAGCTGAAGCCCATCACCGTGTTCAGGGTAGGAGCATGTCTCTCCCACATGACTGGATGAATAGACCAGCATGACAGAACTGTAGAAACTCATGTAATACCTGCAGAACATCTTAAAGTACTGAGTACTGCTTCTTTATTCTGCAGTATCGACTGGAGACCTACACTGAGACCAGAACCAGCGGCTGGCAGTTTGAACCCTACAATGGTAAAGATTTACTCTGAGCTAACACCTGCAGATAATTTAATTTGGATAATACATTCAAATAAAACAATATATGGTGAACTGCAAACAGCAGCAACTAGGCAGTGATTAAAACATGGTTTCATCTCCGGATCAAGACCCGCCCGTCGAGAGCTTCATCCAGGATCTTCATGGTTTTTGTAAAGATGTGGCCACAGTAGCGAAGGTCTGATTTTGTGATCGAGTCCCATTTTTATCCAGACCGAACATTAACCAGGAACAGCCTCAAAGGTTCAGTGTGTGAGATGTAGAAGAATTTATTGGCTAAATATGGAATATAATAGTCATAAGCATGTTTTCATTTGTGTATAATCACCTGAAAATAAGAATGTATCAAAGTTATGTTACCTTAGAAAGAGCCTTGAAAGTTTCATACCCACTTTAGGTTCTCCCACTAGCTTGGAAGGGGTGGGGGTGGGGTGAGGGGTGTTCAGTTGGTTGCAATCTGCAAGTTCACCGCTAGATGCCACCAAATCTCACGCACTAGACCTTTCGAGTCCAATCTGGTTCAGCGTCATGTGGCAACGTTCGTTGCTGTGAAATGAAGCCAACACAAGCTGCAGTTCCTCTTGTCGTCCACTTGAGGCTGGCTCCAGAAGTGAGTCAGTATCCATAAGTCCCCATGTTAAAATGTCCAACTTCACAGCAGAAATAAACATGTTTACAGTCAGTTTTCTTACCACAGTATCGGCAGTACTAAAAAGACCCTGACTTTGGAAGATACCAGGGTTCTTAAACATCAAATTCAAGGCTGTTCAAGGGCTTTCCAGACTCAAATCCCTCAAACTCTAGAACCAACCCATGAATGTGAAATGGGGCCAACATTCACTGCCGTGTGTTTGTCTTCAAACAGGGCAGATGGTTGATGGTCCTCAGTACGGTGTGAGTCCTCCACCGTGGGACGTTCCCGTGTCTTTGCCTCAGAGATACACCGACCGGGTGGATAAGATCGTCGTCCCTCACTCGTCCTTCGTGAAGGTGCAGCTCTTCTTTTTATTATTTCACACTGTCAGGCTTTCTGTTTTCTAGATCTGCTGTTCTTTGTGTTCTTTGTATCTCTAGGTTGACTTATAGTTTTAAATCTTCTCTTTGAGTAACTGATGTTTCTTTATTTCTCAGGTGTGCCACAAGTGTAACGGCTGTGGAAGAACTCGCTGTATGGGCTGTCACGGTCGAGGAAGGGTGAGTTCGTTTCAAGATGATTTTTGAAATGATTTTCTTGTTTTGTTGACAAAAAAATGGAAGAAAGTGTTAATGTGTCAACACAGACAGACAGCTGATTCATTCTATTCATATGTAACTGTTGATCAGAGGTTCTCTGTCTCTTTCTGCCCTTTCAGTTTCAAAACAAAAACACATTTATTTCAATATTCAACCTTGGTTTTGCAGAAACGTTGCACGTTCTGTCACGGTCACGGTCACCGCAGGAACTCGCGCTGCACCTCCTGTCATGGCCGTGGTTTTAAGAGGTGAGAGTCCCGTCTGTCTGTCTGATTTGACTTCTTGGCCTTGTTTCACCCGTCCACAAAAAAGCTATTATGATAGTGTCAGACTTACTTCTACTGCTGAAGTGTTCGATTCATCCAATCCACACCGACTACGACCTGCGTTCAGCCGTCTGTCTGCAGGACCGTTCATGAGGAATCAACATGAAGAAAAATGATTTTATTTATCAGTTCATTGATTTCATTTGAGAGCAAATTTACCTTTAGTGAAACCAGAAAGCTCAAAGCAACACCGACCACTGTAATGACTGGTGAGACACCAGAACTCCCTCTAGTGGTATGTGGAGGAAATATTAGGAAGAGAAGTTTGAAGTCTTGAAATTTTGTAGTCCCACGTGGATTACTGGTCCTAGAGGGCACAGGACCTGAGCTTCACCTGCAAAATGTCACTGAATTAGATGTAAAAACACCAAAAGAGATGCATAAAGACTACAGGGACACAATACAATCACAAAGAGACAATAAATATGAAATATGATCACGCTAAACTGTCCTGGACAGGGTCGGCAGTTTATAACATATAAAATCAGATTTGTTTGTTGCTCCAAAACCTCGCATAGGGAATCAGCTGGGCTGAGATCTGGTGATCATGTGACTCTTATTTTCATTCTTATCGAAGCCTTTAGTCACATCTGCAGTCCTCATGTGTTTTTTACTCCTCCTTCTCTTCATTTATATTTCTCATAATCTTTCACTTTCCTTCATGTTTGACGTTCATATAAAAACAGAACACTTCCTCCTCCAGGTGTATCTCCTGTCACGGCCACGGCTACAAGACCTGCACTGTTTGTCACGGCAGCCAGAACCTTCTGCATTTCATCCAGCTCACTGTGACATGGTACGACAAAGACAGACACCTTCATCCCGACATAAAATCTTTTATTTAATTCTCCACTTGTTTGTCTTCTCGTCTGTGCAGGAAGAACAACATAGAGGATTTCATTCCCGACCGTCAGCCTGAATTTCCTGATCAGAAGTTTGAGAAGGTGACGGGAGATCCTCTCTTCGTCGACGAGAGTGTTCTGGTAAAAACCAAACTCTTTAATTTGAATTCATTTTAGTGGCACATAAACGTGGTAAATATTTTACCTGCTAAACGTCAGTGTGTAAGCATTACCGTTGTTGTTTTCTCACCTTCGTCCTCAGGTGTATCCTCTGCAGGGTTTCCCCGATCAGGAAATCTGCAGCGTCTCTTCAAAACTGATTAACGAACACCTCACTCGCTTCAGCTCCACCAGCCGCATCCTGCAACAGGTACAAAACAAACACACACGTTCATTTACAAAAACACACACTGTTGTGTGAAGTGGTTTTGGTGATGTACACTGAATGCTAGTGTCAGCATTGTGTTGAAGACAGTGTATTTATTAGTCCACTGGTCTTTTTGTAGTCGCACGTGATTGACCTCTACCTGCAAAATATCACTGAAGGAGATGCAAAAAGAGATGGACAAAGACTACACAGACACAAAACAAAAAAAAAACTGCAAAAGATGCAAAAACTATGAAAACACTCAACACAACTGCACTTGAAACAACCACTAAAAGACACAAAACAACTACAAAGAAACAGGAAACTACAAAGAGACACAGACGTATGAGACAAAACTACTATAAAAAGACACAAAACGACTACAAAGAGACACAAAAACAATGTTTGAGTTTCTCTAAAGAAAATCATAAAAACGATGTCTGAGTGTTCCTGACGTGTTGATGATGACTTCTTGTTTCCTCTTCTGTCCGTAGCGTCAGACCATCGAGATGGTGCCGCTGACTCACGCCTATTACATGTACGGTGGGAAAGACTACAGCTTCTTCGTTTATGGGATGGAGAACAAAATCTTTACCGCCAAATATCCCTCTGCGTGTTCTATTTTATAAGGAACGTGAAGACATGTTGTTCATGTGTGTGATGCCGTGTTCATGTGTGGTTTGGATCATGGAGGTGGGAAAATGTAATCATCCATTTAACGTACCCACGTGTATTCACCAAAAAACGATTGTAGCAACGTAAAGTGGGTTTATAATGTTAACGTCAAATATCAACATTTAGACTATTAATCCTTCATGATCCGTCAGCCTGAAAATATGTGGTGCTTACTTTTTAAACAGAAAGTGCTAAAAGATTTTACATCTCATCTAATATGTATTCTAAACGACAACAGATGATCTTTGTTGTTGCAGCTCTGAGGTGATTCTCAGACGTCGTGTCCAAAGTCGACATTTCTGTGGGAAGAAGCCATAAATGTAATACTTACAATTTGTACTACGACAAACTTTAAATACTCGACTTGTACTTGTAACTTTTCATGGATTGAACCACTGCTCTGTGCTCATTTTACTTTCTGGTCGTCAAATACCGACATGTTACGTGACAACGCTCAAGTTGCCCTTTAACGTCTCATCTACGAGACGCCTTTTTAAAACGTGAATGTTTGTTTAGGTCTGACGATAAAACTTCTTGGTTATGTTTAGGAAAGACTGGTTTAGGTTAAAACAAGTATTTTACAAGTTTAGTAACTTGCAAGTTGTTATTACTGCAACGAGTTCCGAAGTCACGTACGTAACGTTATGTAACTTAAAACTTAAAATAAGTCAGCGTTGACTTTTGGTTTCACACGGGACACAAACTGTGGTCTCGTGATGAAAGCTGCAACCAACCTTTTTTACGTCACGTGACGTGTACGTGATAAAACACATGACAGTATTTGACCGCCTGGGAATGTGAACAGGCTGCATGAACATGAAGCAAACTGCTCTGTGCTGACTTCACCTTCTGCTGCCTTTTAAAGCAACGCGATCTGATCCCAGGTCGTCAAATACCGACTGTTACGTGACGACCCTCAAGGTGTTCTGTAACGTGTCCGCGAGGCGCCTTTTTAAAGTTAACGTGAAACGGTCACGACAAATCTACGTGGTTAGGTTGAGGGAAATATGATGCTTTGGGTTAAAATACGTATTTTAATGAGTCAACAAGTTAGAAAGTCACGTACGTAATGTTACGTAACTTTAAACGACCCGACGTGGACGGTTAGATGAAGTCCTGTGACAGAACATCGATACTTGACGTCCTGTGATCGTGAACAGACTTTATAAACATCAAGCAAACATTTTTTATTTTGTATTTAGTTCAGTTTCTTCAGACTACAGACAGTGAACACGTGAACGTCAGTATAACTAGTCTTGTAAATATATATAAATCAGTTTGTAACACTCCGTACACGTCCGATGAATCTCCTTTGGATCTGTATTCACTGGCTCTCGGATCATTGTTACCTGAATATCACACTAAAAAATACAATCATGAATGTTTATTATCTCTTAAACTAGATGTAACAGTTGTTGGCTGAAACTTGGTAGCCGATCGGCTCAGATCAGGTCATATTTTCATGATCTTGTGTCACAGTTTTCTCATCTGTCGACAACTCTGTTAAATTTAAATCTACTCGTACTCGTCTTTGAAGTGCCTTTCTCAGTCGTGTCCGTAAACCAATGTGTGACGTCATTCAGAATCACGTGGACCGGGCAGGAAGGGAGGTCAAGTCTTAAGCTCCAAGTTTTATTTTGAAGGGTTTACGAATTGTTGAGTGTGTGTTCTGCTCTCAGTGTCTGAACAGTGCAGGGAAAACCAGCATCGTGGTGCGTTCAATGACCAAACAAAGCCTTAATAAAACTGTACATATTCAGGAACTCTTAAAGTTTACTGTCCGTTTATGATGAATAACTTTTAGCTGAGGTTTTTGTTCTTCGTATGTTTGAGTGAAATGTTTTCATTTCTTCCAGCTCAGGTTTCTGTCAAACAATCCATCAGTTTTCAGTTTTCAGCCGTCTGACATGTTTTTTTAAAGAATTTTAAAACTTTTTGATTTTCTATGTAAAAGATTTTTTACATTTTTATAAAAATAATAATTCATTTTCAGAACATCAAGGTAAATAACATCCCATGCTGGATTGACAGAGCCTTCCAGTGGCTAAGAGTCTCGAGCTGGTGAGGTAAAAGTTTTTTTATAAGAGATGGAGGAACGTGAAAATCATTTCATAACATTTTATACAACATAATAAAAACTTGTCAAATGTATTCAGTGAATAAATCATAATAAAGTTTCATGTTATCGTCCGACAGTGTCTGAGTCCTTATGTGTGGAGAGCAGCAATATAACATAATATATGATGTATGATGATGTATTGATGTTTAAATATGTAAATGAGTCATTTAATGTAACTTAAATTAAAGTCACAGTTGCAGAAGTTCGTCTGCAGATGATTGTAACTGTCTCAGGTCTGTGTTGGCGCAGTAATCCACCAGGTGGCGCTCTGGTTTATGAATCGGTGGCTGGCTGGTGGTCTGTCGGTGTGTTTGCTGTCATCGTGTGCTGTGGGAAATAAAGCAACTCAGACGAACGCTCAGGAACAGAAACAGTTTCAAAGTGTCGTCTTCTTTTGGTTTGTTGAAGTTTATCATGCAGAAAAAATCAGATCACGGATCCAGAAACAGTTAGAGACACTTTAAGGAAACTTTATGACATTTTAAAGGAGAAAGTTTCTCATTTCCAGAGTCAGAACGTCAGTTTAAGAAAGAAATTTACTCGTGCAGCTTTAAGCTTCTCGTATTAACAGCTGATTGATACTTTGTGGATTCTTTTCATGCTAAACTGTAAATAAACTGATTACACAATGATGTACTGTATTTTAATAGTACTTGTGGTACTAAAGTACTTTGACATCCAGCTTCTTTAGTGAAAAACTAGTTTCTTCTGTTTTTTGTCATCAGTGTAACACATGAGGTGAGTCCACAAACAAACTGTGTGATGAGAACTTTAAAGATCTTCTTCTGCCCTATAAATCATCTGACGGAACAAAAACAGTTTTTCTGTCTTTCTCTACAGATTCCAAACAAACACAAGGCCCATTGAAATGGAAAATCGGGGCCACCCAAACCTTAATCAAACTGTAATCAACATAAAGAATAATAATAATAATAATAACAAGATTGTGAGCATTGCTCATGCCAAACACAAGATGAAGTGTTCCACAATTATGATCCCCGATTGATACGAGATAGTTCCGATATTAATGTGGGAACAAAAAGTGACACCTGTCATATGAAATAACACTGAAATAACACTCAATCGGTTTGTTTTACTACTTCTAAATATTTTTAAAAAATCATGTCATACATATTTTACAGTAATTAAAAACATATTTACAAAATCAAGGATTTAACATATTTATTTGTTTATTTTGAATGACCTCTCGCGGCCCACCTGCAGTACCACCGGGGCCCACCAGGGGGCCGCGGCCCACACTTTGGGAATCACTGCTCTACAGGAAGTACCAAAAACTGCAGTTCCTCTTGTCGTCCACTTGAGGCTGGCTCCAGAAGTGAGTCAGTCTCCATAAGTCCCCATGTTCAAATGTCCAACTTCACAGCAGAAATAAACATGTTTACAGCCTGGTACAAAAAACAGTTTTGGTCTCTATAGCTAATTTCCCCGTTCATGACAACTGTACTGAGGGTGAATTTATATACAACTCACCTGTTCAGATTATATTAAGGCTTAAAGTTATGCAGGATTAAGAGCGTGGACGCTTTGATTGACAGGTGGGTCACAGAGACTACGTCTATTCTTTATACTGTCAGTGAATGCAACAAGTTATTTTTATTAAATTATTTTTTATTTTATTATTTTTTATTAAATCAGAGTTTGATGTTTAGTTTTGAAATATTTGACAGATTTTTCTCTTTTATTTCAGTAAACACGTTCAAACATCTCACCAACATTAAGTTTTATGAACATTCCCACATTTACAGACATTTTTCATGCGAAGTTTGATCTTTTACTTCATTTTGATGAAGTTTAACATTAAAAATGTAATGTAAAGATAAAACTTCTTCTTCTTCAGTCTCACTCAAAGTTTATTTTTAAAGTCTATTATTATTTTTTACCCCCTTTTATCAGTTTTGATGCCATTTTATCACATTTTATTGTATTTATTTAATATTTTCTTATCTTTAATGTTTTCTAATGTATAATTCAAATATTCTGAACACATACTTTACTTATTTATGTTTAATATACATATTTAGGTGTAAATATTTGAATTCTGTGAGTTTATTATCATCAAATGGGCTAAAACCGTCCTACAACCTCTCAGACCTCGGAGGTCGGATCTTCCGAGCAGACCCTGAACGCCTCCTCCTCCTCATCAGCTGCGTTCGCGGCTCGCGGAGAGTTGAGTTCAGCCCACATGTGTTCACTTTGTTTATAACGTGCCGAGCCTTCAGGTGACACCGAGCCCCAGCCCGAACCGACCGGACCGGACCCGCAGCAGCGGTCCAGGAGCCCCGAACCGGATTAACGGAGACAGACTGAGCGCGGTGAGTTCACGGTTCACGGTAAGATGAGCGGCTGGATGGACCGGACCGGACCGGTCCACTTCACTGCTCTCCATGTTCAGAAATGTTTGAACTCATGCTGCTGTGTGTTTCCTCTGAGGAGGTTTGGAAAGTCATTGAGAAGTTTCCAGGAGTCCTCGGACCTGATCTGTATGGTCTTATGGGAAGTTCCAGGATCACTGTTATTGATACAGGTGTTTTTTTGTGGTCATTGAAGATGTTTCAAGGATTTTTGTTGGTCATCAAAAGTTTCCAGGTGTTTGTACAGAAATTAAGTGAAATTTCCAGGAGTCCTTGTAGAGGTTTTGGTGTTTTCCAGGAGTCCTTGGATCAGATTTATATGGTCATTTGGTATGTTGTATTAATGCTGGTGTTTTTGTGGTCATTGAGGAAGTTTCAAGGATTCTTATAGATGTTTTGTTGGTCATCAAAAGTTTCCAGATGTTGGTGCAAGAGTTAAAATCATTGAAGACCTTCCAGGAGTTTATGTATGTGTTTTTTGTGGTCATTGAATATGTTTCAAGGGTTCTTAGAGAGGTTTTGCTTGTATCAAAAGTTTCCAGGCGTTTGTGCAGGAGTTAAGATGGTCATTGAGAACATTCCAGGAGTCCTTGTAGAGGTTTTGGTGGTTGGAGAGGTGTTTTCCAGGAGTCCTTGGACCAGATTTTGTGGTCATTCGGGAAGTTCCAGGGTTAAGTTAAGTTTTTATTCTATGCGTTTTTGTGGTCATTGGAGTTTTTTTCAAGGCTTTTTATAGAAGTTTTGTTGGACATCAAAAGTTTCCAGGTGTTTGTGCAAGAGTTAAGATGGTCATTGAAGACATTCCAGGAATCCTTGTAGATGTTTTGGAGCATTGAGGTGGTTTCCAGGAGAGTTAGAGGTGACTCAACAAGATGAGGAAATATTTTTATACTTAATCGTCCAAAAAAGAAACTTTAATCACTGATAACGAATCGTGTGTGTGTGTGTGTGTGTGTGTGTGTGTCAGTTAGTGGACGTAGCGTCGAGCTCGCTGACGTTCATTAAAGACGCTGCTGACTAAACCTCCCCCGATTGTCCTCTGCCTTTCCTGTTATGGAGTTCAAACCCCCCCAATCTACGAGTGGGACTGCTGTTTCCTGTGTGTGTGTGTGTGTGTGTGTGTGTGTGTGTGTGTGTGTGTGTGTGTTCAGATTGTTGTTTTCCTGGCTGCATTGTGTCATTGTGTGTCTCCTCTCAAACGGTAGTCCTGCTGTCGTGATGATAATGGAGTGATGCTGACACACACACACACACACACACACACACACACACACACACGTGGGGTGTGTGTGTGTGTGTGTGTGTGTGTGTGCATACCTGAACATTTACTCAAGTACTCTGTCAAACTGTTTTTGAATTTAGAGCTGAGCAAGTGTAAGGTTTTCCAGTTTGTCCTGGAAAACCTGGATTCGACTGAGAAATAATCAAATATCCTGGAAATGATCTGTGTTGTCCTGGAAATTCAGATCACCTATGTAAACCGAGGGGAGTTTTTTACGTTCAGTCGTCTAACGGATGATTCTCCGTGCCTCGAGTGTTCACAGACCTGGACTCGTCTGAGGAATGCACAGACTCTACGTGACGAGGCACAAACTGATTTACAGCAGAGCTCCATCCGACCACCTCAGACAGCCTTCACTGTCCTGCTGCCAGGCCGGCTACAGGTGGAGGAAGGTGGAGCTGAATGGAAAACAGAGCTACGACCTGCATGTCATGCAGACTGTCTAAAACCTGGACGTAGTCTCTGTGACTCTCTGGATTTTGGGTCTGAACTAAAAACATAAACTAATTATGACTTACCGGATTTCCATAATTGATTTGAATCACTACAGTGATTAATCACATGAAGTCTGTGCTTGAACCATCTGCACACACAGTGAATCCTGGTCGTGTGATTCCATAGATTCCTATATAACTGGCTGTTACATATGTAATCTGTCATACGGGAACAAGATTGATGGTAAAACACGATGCCGCTCGGTGTTACGCCCCGATCCAGCTGCACACACACCGGCCTCATGTCACCTCGTCACTGCTAATGAATGAAATCAGACTTCATTAAACACACACAGCTCCACGCCCGTGAAATCACATCGTCCCACCTTACAGTTTCTCTGATACTCAGTCATGATTATTCCCCACAGGCGCCTTGATTGGGTTATAATTATTAAAAGTGTCAATGCACAGAAAGGTCAGCAGCTTCTCGGGTGTTTCCCTGTTTTATGTCATCGATTTTAAATAATGTACTAACGTGTCGTATGTTGGCGTGAATCGAGGACGACTGCCATCTTTAGTAAACCGGGTTTTGTCTGTGGGGACGTCACAGAGACTACGTCCAGGTTTTAGACATTCTGCGGGGACGTCACGGAGACTACGTCCAGGTTTTAGACAGTCTGTGGGGACGTCACAGAGACTATGTCCAGTTTTAGACAGTCTGTGGGGACTTCATGGAGACTACGTCCAGTTTTAGACAGTCTGTGGGGACGACCGTCCAGGTAGACAGTCTGTAGGGACGTCACAGAGTCTACCAGTTTTAGACAGTCTGTGGGGACTTCATGGAGACTACGTCCAGTTTTAGACAGTCTGCGGGGACGTCACAGAGACTACGTCCAGTTTTAGACAGTCTGCGGGGACTTCATGGAGACTACGTCCAGGTTTTAGACAGTCTGTGGGGATGTCACAGAGACTACGTCCAGGTTTTAGACAGTCTTTCCTTTAAATGAACTCTCTGGTTGTGTCTCGTTCTTCGGGGTGTGTGTTGTATTTTTTGTGCCTTTTGTGGTAAAAACACTGGTGGGGAATTTCTTCATCTCACAAAGGTGTGTGTGTGTGTGTGTGTGTGTGTGTGTGTGTGTGTCCAGCTTTCTAAACACTAAAGAGTCCCTCGTTGGATAGTTGTGGGTTGGAGGAAGAAGAAGGATGCAGAGGATGTTATTCTGGGCTCTTCATCAGTGTGTGTGTGTGTGTGTGTGTGTGTGTGTTCAGCTGTGGTTTGAGGGCAGCTGACATTTTAATCAGGACTCTGAATGTTTTATTCTGTGATGTTAACCCGGAGATCAGCCTGAATGGGCCATGGCGGGATGATGAAACTCGAAGAAACTCTGAAAAAAACCTGCTACCATTCATCAGCAGCAGAAAGGTGTGGACGTCTCCGCCGGCTCAGACGACTGCTGGGTGGCTGACTTGGATTTGTGATTTGTACGGTTCGACTTGGAGCCGGACAAAGATCAGGGAGGGGACGACGCTCCCCCTCCCTCATCGGCTACTTGTGCGCCGTCACCGAGCGAGGCACTTAACCTTGAGTTTCCCCCGAGGAGCTACAAAAGCCTGGACGGATACGAGGACTGCTGGCAGGAGAGTGTCTGTGCACGTCAACGTTCCCGCGATGAATTTACTGTTAAAATAAACTTTAAAGACAAATTCTTGATGAAAACCTCTTTGTTAACTCGTCCAACACAAAGTGTGTTCATTATTTCTGCAGGAAAGTTGAGTCATGACAGTCAGGGTGTGCTCAAGAGGTCAAATCTTCCCATTACGACAACACAGGTTCGTAAAATACACACTGTACGTTAGCAAAGGCTCAGCAGCCTCTATGGACATAATGGCAGAGGAGAGAGTGAAGAGGACACTGACGGAGGAAGCTAAGAAGAGAAAAGGAGAGAGTGAGCGAGCAAGAAGCCGCCGGACAAGAGTAAATCTGGGACTGACTTTTAGTGGTTGGTGAGAGCTTGGTGAAATAAAAGGCTGAAAGACAGACGCTGATGGTGAGGCCGCCCAAACTCAAAGAATGACATCCATCTGATCGGGATGCCTCGTGGACTCGGGGTATTTCAGGCATGTGCAACTGGAAGGAGACCCCGGGGTCGACTCATAACATGCCGGAGAGATTAATTATCCCATCTGGGCTGGGAATGCCTCGAGATCCTGCAGGAGGGGCTGGAAGGAGCGAGGGAGGGCGTCACGACCAGAAAGCAGTTAACCAACTGTCTAAAACCTGGACGTAGTCTCTGTGACGTCCCCGCAGACTGTCTAAAACCTGGACGTAGTCTCTGTGAAGTCCCCGCAGACTGTCTAAAACCTGGACGTAGTCTCTGTGACGTCCCCGCAGACTGTCTAACTTTCACCTCTGGAGTCTTGATGATTCTGTATATAAGATCCTATCTGAAGGTGGAGACACACCCCATCCTCCGACTCATCCACACATCGGCACAATGCCTCCGTCCGTTCACTTGATGTCTTTGAACTCACTGAGTCCTTCATCGTCTCTCTGGCTTTGATGTGAAGTGTCTCTATTGTTTGAGAGCTGATGAATGTCGACCTTCACTGACGTGTTAGAAACAGTCTTTGTGGCTGCAGTGAATAATCTGATGATGGAGGAGGTCCATCCTCAGAGATTATACTTCATTCTTCACGAGTAAAACTCCGTCCGTACATTCTTCTCAGTGTTTTCACTAACAGTGAGGGGTGAGGAGGTTTGCGGCTGTATTCGAACAGAGAATGCTGCAATAACATCACGTCTTAAACCTCCAGGCTCCAATCTGAGCCAAGACTTCCTGTTAAATTAAAGATGAAGCTGGTCTGCACTAAATATTGACTCAAAAAAAATCCTATTTATGAAAATTGATCTCCTTTTTTGTGCGTTTTGTCTCCATTTGTAACTTCAAATGTCAAATCCAGGATTTGAAATCGTCGTTAATGTAATCCTGATTTAACCTGAGCTGAACCTTTGTTTGTGAGGACACCAGTGGACATTCAGGTCTCACAAACACACACACACACACAATGACACTTCCTGTCCTTTACAACTTGAACTTGTACTTTAAAGACAGACTGAATACTTTCCGTCTCCCAGAGAAACGTTGTTTGCTTCCCGCTCCTCAGATCAAACCTCGGCCGGTGAAGTTTAATGTCAGGCACTCAGACGACACAAAGCTTCAGAGTGTGTGACACTTTTTCTCACACAAACAAACACTTTTTAATTTTTATTACAGCCGTTAAAGGAGCGTTTCCATCGGCGACTGTTTGCCCTCAAACATGGTCTCAGTTCAGAGATTCCTGCTAAAGTCAGCTCGTTTGTGGAGTTAGTTCCATCTTTTGTTTTATGCACTTTCTGGATTTATGTGTGCGTCTTCAGGTTAAATAAACATTTTCAGCTACAGTTAGCAGAGAGTCGAGGCGGGAAAACCAGAATTAACTCAGTATACTGAAACTTCTGGTGTGTGGATTCACTAAGAGAACGCGTGACAAACTCAGAAAAACACAGATATACAAACACACACACACACACACACACGGTGCCACACACTCCGGCCTGGCAGAGGAAACAATGGCCTCTAAAATAAAGTCCTTTATGTCGACTACATTGTCCTGCAGTAAGTCAAATAAACTTTTCCCCTGAGGACGTGAATACAAACAAAGCCTTTCATTTTAGTGTCTGTGTTAAGACGTACAGTGTGTTCACGTGTGTGTGTGTGTGTGTGTGTGTGTGTGTGTGTGTGTGTGTGTGTGTGTGTGTTTCCCGGCCTGTTATTTTCATACTTGTACAGACAAAACATGGAGCAGACAGTGATACACATCGTGTGCAGAAGAATCAAGGACACCACGACAATATTTAGCTGCTAAAGTAAGCAAGACGTGCAGATGATGTACGAGTCAAAGTGTGTGTGTGTGTGTGTGTGTGTGTGTGTGTGTGTGTGCTGTATATGACTGTGCTGCTTTATGACACTGTGCCAAATATCTGATCTAATTTATTCTCATTGAAAAATCCAGAATATTTTCATTCCAAACTCATTTTTCATTGTTTGTGTACTCAAGGCTCCACATCACACTTGTGTTAGATGGATGTTGGCCCCATTGTTGAGCCGGCCAGTAGTCTGAAATATGTAAAAGCCCAAAGACGTGGTTAACGTTAAACAGCCGCACTCTTTGGACAGGTTCAGAAAAGAGCGTGGTTTGTGTTAAAATAAATGTCACATCAGTTAAGTTCTGTTAAATACATAAATTATACCAAGCTGTGACCGATGACCCGATGTGGAACAGATGGGACGTTGTTCGGACTCGCAGGGTTTCAGAACGATGGTCCGTCATCGGATCATGATTGTGGTGTATACAACAATGTTGGTACGTTAGTTATTTTAAGTGACGTCAGTCAGATATATCATGGAGCTCGTGTTTTCAGACCAGAGGACATTATGGAGCTATGGTTGGTTTTCAGGATAACGGGACAGTTTTGGACTTTTGGGTGTTACGGCACCGTTGACCCATGATTGGCTCCAAACTGTGTACACGTACAAACAGGATGTCCTGCATGTGTTAAACGTGTTGAACAAGAAGTACTAAACTATGATTTGTTGAGTTTTTGGCCAATGACAACAAACCTCAACGAGCCCAACAGCAGAACTGTTCACTGAGATGTGGACGGTGTATCACATGTTTGGATAACCACGGCTAACCACAGCTAACCACAGCTAACCACAGCTAACCACAGTTAGTGTGTGAGCATCCATGTGAGGTACAACACCTCGTAGCATCGTGCTAATGTTGCTGTTCACGTACAAGCATCAAAACAGAGATGAAGACTGCACATGCTGATTCTTCAGCAACAGTTCCTCGTTGTTTTTTCCCACCATCAGAGTCTGAACACTAAATATCTGCATCGTTATGATATTGTAATATTGTTCTGGTTGCGTCCACTCTATGTGTGTGTGTGTGTGTGTGTCAGTGTGTGTGTTGAGGTTACTTGGCGCCAGCTTCCAGGTTTGTTCAGATGGTCACGGAGAGGAAGGAAGCGTTTGGCTTGGCAGAAATACTTTATTGTTGCCTCGGTCCTGATAAGAGGTTATTAATTAGCCGGCTAGACAAACACAATGATACAATAGAGTCTGATAGTGCTGCTGAGGAGGGAGGGCGGCTGTTTGTGTGCCAGCTTACACACACACACAAACAGATGTTCTGTGGATCGACCATGCTTTTGTTAGTGTGTGTGTCTTTTGTTCTGTTTCCAACACAATGACTGAATAATAATAAAGTGTGTAAAGCTGCCAGAACATCCGACTGTTAAACTCTCATTGCTCTGTTTTTCATTCATTACAAGACTGTTTCTGTCAGTTTTCACTCTTCCATGAGAGGACGTCTGGAAGCAACAATCAGTATTCTCATACCTGAATGATATCCTGCCTCCTCCGCCTTTGTGATTTTGGACTTGTAGCTGTAAACATTTTGCGTTTGGAAACAATTAATCTGTCATTCGGTGAAACTTTTATCATCATAATGACTCCAGAAGTGAAGCCAGAGAGCGTTTGAGGCATGTGAAGAGCTCTGAGCTGAGCTTATAAATACGAGCAACCATCTAAATATAAAACAAGAAGTGTGGGAGCAGCTCGCTGCAGCAAAGCTAATGCCACTTATCTGAATCTTGGTCACTGACAACGTCTCCCACAGACTAACAGTCTAAAATCTGGACGTAGTCTCCGTGACTTCCCCTACAGGTTTCTGAAGAGCCGTTGTAAAGCTCTGGCCCAACAAGACCCAACAGTTCACACCATGAGCAAGCACTTGGCCATCTAAGATAAGGTAAAACTGGTTACCTGTATACACACCCAGCAGACCTCCACAGTGAAGTTACAACCGAAACAAAGAGCTGAAAGAAGCTACAAAGGTGATAATCGGCCTTGTCACTTATATATAAAATAATTACAGCTGCTTTAAAGTGTCCTGAGCCTCCTGAACAAACTCTGTAACTTTGACGACAGAGAAGAAGCAGGCGGTAACGTCGGCACGGCAACAGATAACAAATAAAATGTGAATTAATGTGTAAGAGAATGATTAATAGCACCAGGTGGATATCAGTGTGTTTAATCTGGCAGCACCAAGCCTCCTTTATCAATACTGATAAGAAGCAGCCTATATTAAAATCACAACAGCCTGAGATACATTCATCGCTCTCATAAAATATTCGCCTTATCTCACTCTGTGCTTAATATTAAGTTACTTCTGCACATTCGGAGATATTCTGGAGGAATGGAAACTCAGTCAGACTTTTACATTCTCCACCTGTGATCGTCTCTCATTGGCTGCAGGTTTAAGCAGATTAAAACAAACATTTTGATTAATACTCGTGACGACGTCGGGTCAGGCTGTGATACAGTGCGACCGTCCAAAAGACTATTTATGCAAATGAAATCATGTCTGGACTCGAACAGTGAATTTCAGGTTTGATAAACTTTACGAGACGCAGGCGGTCATGACAGACAACAGATGCTGAAGTAGATGTTAGTTACATGTCACAGTTATTGTGTATGTATATTACTGTCTCTTTAAACTGCATTTATTATTGAACTGTTCATTGTTTTTTAAAGCTGGCTGGGTCATCACTGACTCTGTCCACCTGTTGGTATATCCTGTAAATGGGGATTAGCAACGTAGGCTAACATAATGTACGTAAGTTACGTCAGGTACACAGAAGAACTTCTGACCTTTGCCGCCCCAAAAAAAGTTTACTTTTTGTGGCTAAAGCTAACCACACGAGCTTTATTTTGAAAGTCTATCTACGTCTACAGTGCTGCTGATGCCGTAATTAGACACAGCGGTGCTTTGAGCTAAATGCTAACAGCAGCGTGCTGACATGCTGATGTTTAGCGGGTATAATAATGTTTATGTTCCCTTTCTCAGTTTAGCATGTTAGCAGGCTAACAGAATTAGTAGCCTCATAATGGCGCCTGAGGAAATGTCAGTGGACCATTACAGTCATCAGGGTTCATCCTCCGGGGGCCGTGAACGTCTGTATAATGCTGCATGTCAATGTGTCAAACAGTTGTTGAGATACTTCAGTATGGACCAACAGACTGACTCTATCTCAGGGTGAACGCTGCGTTTCAGTTAATCTCCTCCATTGTTGTCACGCCGGGCCCCCTCCCCTCCACTAGAACCCGGCCGGTGACCCGCACTGGACCCTGACCTTCGGTTTGAGGCAGTGCATCTTCTGCGGTGACCCGGCTTGTCTTGGCTCCTTGTGAGGCAGCTGATATATAAACCCTGTGCTGCTCAGCTGTCACGTCCTTTGGGACAGACACTGGGTGGTCTGCTCTCCGTCTTCTAATATTATCCGCTCGGCACACTGCGCTCTCTTTGACATGTCATATATCATAAAGTTGGCTTGTTAGAAAAAGCTCCAATAATATGAAAACTTTCAAACTTGTTGTGTTATTTCGGTGCAGAGTTGTTTGAGTCATGAAATCAGAGCTTTAATATCTTCCTGATGAATTCAAATAAATCTTACAAACGTGTCAGAGAGTGAGAAGGTGCTTTACACGTCTGCACATCAAGACGAGACTTTAACTGGACGTTAAAGACTCGTCTTCTTTCTCACACACTCAGGAAGCCGAGGAGGAAGGAACAACAGCAAAACACACACAGAGCATCTGAACGACCATTAACCACAATAGAGTCTACACAGAGAGGATGGACACACACACACACACACACACACACACACACACACACACACACACTTCCACAGCAGTGATTGTCCTCAGCTTGGAGTTAGTTCAACCATAACAGACGCTTAAAGGTCCAATGGGACACTACAGGGGACGTCATGGAGACTACGTCCAGGTTTTAGACAGTCTGCCGTGATGTCACGGAGACTACGTCCAGGTTTTAGACAGTCTGCGGGGACGTCACGGAGACTACGTCCAGGTTTTAGACAGTCTGCCGTGATGTCACGGAGACTACGTCCAGGTTTTAGACAGTCTGGGGGACGTCACGGAGACTACGTCCAGGTTTAGACAGTCTGTGGCTGATATCAGTAACTACAACGCTTGATGTCACTAAGTCTTACAGACTGCTCCTTTAAGATGTTTTAATTAACACGTGAAATATTAAATCAGTTTGATCCTCACAGTCGGCATCAAACAGCTGATCATTAGTTCGTTACGTCTGAGCTGGATTACAGATGATCTGTTCGTCTCCATTCGTGGTATTTCATCAGGAATGTGTTTGTGTGTTACTGTGGCACTGAACTCGATCGTCCCCGCGAGGAATCAGAGGAAGTATTTGGCAGTTTGTTTATTTTCAGCATCACAGGATCTTTAAACTGCAGAGTACAGTTCATACTGAACATATGACATCATGTTAACATGATAAATATCATCATATGTAACGGTGTAACTCAACCTGAAACCCTCCAGATTTCAACCCCCTCGCCTCACCCTCCCTGTACAGTACAGTAGAAACATGGCGGACTCTGTGCAAGACGACTCACGGTGTTTTTTTCACGTGATTATACACTGATGATATTATATATATTTTACCATATTCTGTAAAAATAGCTCCTTAAATCTGACGCATTGAACCTTTAAGTCAGTTTATTCAGAGAAAACAGGTTAAATCTGTAATCACAAACTTTTTTTTTGCTGTCTGTCAGAATGTGTCTGAATTTAAACAAATCAAATGAGGTGGAAACTTTTAACTACAAGGACAGACACATCTGTGTGTGATGATCTTTATGATTTATTCTTCCTCTGAGCCAAACAACTTAAAACACTTGAAAAACTTTATTTATTTTCTCTGACTCTCAGAGACGAGAGTCAGACTGCTCCAGCTTCAGCTTCCATTATAAGATTCCTCTCAAAGCATTACCAGATAACTACACCCAGGAGTACTGTGTGTGTGTGTGTGTGTGTGTGTGTGTGTGTGTGCAGAGATTACAGTAAATTAAAGGTTATTATCGTCTGTATTTGTGGCTCATTGTAAAATACCAGTTTGTGTGTCTGGGAGAGACAAGCGGTGAATGTGGAGATCGTGTCACTGCACACGTGTGACTGACTTTTATGTTGAAGTAGCAGGCGCCCGCCCAAACTGTGAAGTTTGTTTAATGGTTCAAATTTCCACAACAGACACGTAATTCTTTACAGGTGTAGTAAAACATGACGTAGATCTGAGAGTTACATCTTTGAAGGGAAACACGAGTAAAGGACGCGGTTAAAGGAGCCATTTGTCTCCTCCAGCTTCAGAGTGTAACTGTGTAACTATGTTCAGCTGTACTCGAGTATTTGTTCTGATTACATTACTTCTGATCAAAAAACTAGCGAGTCGACAACTTTGCTAACAGCCAAACATCAACAAGGTCACCAACAGCAGACATAGCAGCCAGCTAATATTACTGACTAGTCCAACAGCAGTCAGCCCAGCTCGGCGTCTGTCTTTCAGCCTTTTATTTCACCAAGCTCTCACCAACCACTAAAAGTCAGTCCCAGATTTACTCTTGTCCGGCGGCTTCTTGCTCGCTCACTCTCTCCTTTTCTCTTCTTAGCTTCCTCCGTCAACGTCCTCTTCACTCTCTTCTCCTCTGCCATTATGTCCATAGAAGCTGCTGACTGCTGGGCCTGTAAACCTCTTCTTCTTCTTCTTCTTCTTCTTCTTCTTCTTCTTCTTCTTCTTCTTCTTCCTCCCGGTGCTCTGAGCTCACAGTCCGGGCAGCCCAGCTAACAAACTGAGCTAACATGAGCTAACAGCAGCTACAGTTTGCAGAAGTTTACTTCACTGTCCATCAGGAAACTCTGTAAATCTGGTGCCCAGGATTTGTAAACACAGCCACAGATCGTCTGTTTGAGATGTATGACGGATACTTCAGTCCCTTCTCATGTTTTTGGGATTGGGACCGGCGTTTAGGAATGTTCTGGCTCGTGCATCCCAAAGGCCGAGGCGAGTGTTTAAGGTTCAGTGTCTTGCCCGAGGACACTTTGAAGCGTGAACAGGGGGAAGGTGGGGATGGAACCGTCAACCCTGCGATCGGCAGTCACTGAACAGATTCATTCCTCTGTACGTTGTTTTTGTTCCTGAAGTTTGTCAGTGAAGTCGTATCAGAGAAGTTACATTCCTCTATATCTTACACTGACCACCTTGTGTGTGTGAACGAGGGTGTGTGTGTTGGTGTTTGTCCAGCTGTGTGTGTGTGTGGAGGAGTTCAGGGTGTAGCTGGTAATGTCTGGGATCAGTGTCAGGCAGTGGGAGTAGATTATCTCTCCTCCTCTGATATCTTATCATCACAGCAGAGATTCAGACCGCAGATACACAACATGAACACACACACACACACACACACACACACACACACACACACACACACACACACACCTGAGTGGCTGGGAAACTCTCAGCCTGTTTGGCAGCGTACCAACCTGCACATGAAGGTTTTATTTGACTCCAGAAGCTCGGCTTCAGGCTGATGGACCGGCTGGTATTTGGCCTGCTGGCCCGTCATACTCGGATCACCCACAACTCAAATGATTCAGATTCCTTCCTGACCTCGATCACATGAAAACTGCCCGGTTACTTCACGTTATTCTCACTGACATTAATGTTTTTATTAATTAAGGTCAAATGTGTTCCGTTCTTTTGGATGGGACTCCACTTATAACTTTAAAGCTTAAACTTTAATGTTGAATCTTGATGATGTTGGCGGTTTTGTGCTAATTAGCAAATATTAGCACGTTAGCATGTTAAATTAGCATGGTCTACATGCTGACATTAACATTTAGCACAAAACATGTAGCTAATGTGGCTAAGTGCGAAGTCAGTGAGGATCAACATGATTTAAAACCTTTAAAAAAAGTTGCACAATGTTGCTTTAAGGTGTGTTTATTCATGCGCTGCATTGCCATGGTTACCGAGGGGTACAAGTATAGATGTAAACATCATAATATAGGAGTGTGACACATTTCTAAGTAACTCAAGGCCGCGTCATCCCGTAAAACAATGATCACATCCACCGCGTGCCGCTCGCTTCACTTCCCTCAATAGAAACTATTGTTCAAAGAAACAACCGCCCAGTCGGACTCCATCTTTATCCGACTGTAGCTGCAAAACCTTCATGAAAACTCCATCCATGCCTCCACCACCCGAAGCATACAAAGACAACAAACTTTGCAGCATGAGTTATCGACTGCAGCTTGCAGAAATATTCACTTTAAAGTTGATTTCTGCAGCGAAGACGTCCAAAAAGAAACAGACGTGAAACCAGCCAGAGCTGCTGTGAAGCTGTGATGTTAGCCGGCCGATGGAGGCTGATGGAGGATGATGGAGGCCGATGGAGGCCGATGGAGGGGGGGTCAGACTGACAGCTGTCAGGAGGAATTAAGGCGGCTTTTATTTGACAAATCCGAGCGAGGAGGAGGAGGAGGAGGAGGAGGGGTGAAGATGAGGATGAAGAAGAGAAGAAAAGTCTTGAGATTTAAGCTTCACACACATTCTTTGTCTTTGTCTTTGTGTGTGTGTGTGTGTGTGGTTGCCTCCCTGGACGGTTGGTTGTTTTTTTGCCGTGTTCCCACCAGATCCAGTGAATAGACGCTCCTTTCACCACTCGCTAAGACGCCTAATGAGGGGGGACTACTTTCTGTCTCGCTGTGTGTCAATGTAAAGCCTGCTGTGTGTCGGTGGGGGGGTTCGCTCGGCGAGTGTGAGCGCACACGTTTGTGTTCATGAAGAAAATTCAAATGACGGTAGCTGCTGCTGGCTGCTCACAACTTTAATAATACTTGATGAGTAGCCATCTCTGGAGATTTAGAGTCTGTCGGATGGAGGATGAATCTTTGAGCCAGCAGCAGGTCCAACTTTTTACCTAACAAGTAAAATGAGAGAGTTTTGTCCAGACATTTGAATCTTAATGTTGTTAGCATGCTGACATATTTGTTATCGTGCTTAATTACGATGGTCAGTGGCTAAGTGCAAACTCACAGAGCTGCTAAGCATTTCTGTTCTGTACTCTCAGCCTTGTTTCAGACAGGCTAACAAACTGAGCTAACATTAGCTAACAGCAGCTACATGTTGGGGTGTGATTCAATATTTTTGTGGGTTAAAGTAAAATACATTCAAGATTCTGCGCCATCCTGCAACCTCTTCGGCCTCTTCTCCTCTGCCATTAGCTAACAGCAGCTACAGTTGTCAGCAGTTTACTTTACTGTCCATCAGGAAACTCTGTAAATCACAGAGAGTTGAGGCGGAGCAGCCGGAGGACATCAGAGGGAAAACCAGAAAACATTTTCTCCATAAAATATGATCCAGTTTCACCAAAATCAGTGAAATAGTTGGTGGTGTGTGACTTAGTGCCGTAAAGCGTTAAAAAAGTTGTAATTGTAAACACCTTACACTTTAAAACCTGTGTGCAGGACACAGTCGACATCATTTGAGCCGGATCAGTGTCATTTTTTGAAGGTGCTTGCATCTTTTCACCGTATCTTAGTTACTGTTCTTTACTTATTTGAACCTGTCATTGCTCATGCAAACAGTTCTCACACGTCTTAAACACTTAAATATCTTGAGCTGAAACTCACTCGGCTCTGAATCATAAAGAACTCTTATCTCGCTGCAGTCGCTTGTAAATTTTAATATTTCTTCTCACCTTCGCTGCATACCGACCTTTAAAGGTCCCTTCAGACTGATGGGGAATTTCAGCCAGCGGTGAAGACTTATCGACCGCTCAGGCCAACATATGGACTCCTGTGTTATTGCAATATGTCAGCACTGACTGAAGCTCAGTAATTCAGGTTGTGGCCGTTAAAGTCATTCCACTGAACGCCGAGTTCCCTTTGTGCAGCTTCACGGTGAATTTCAGGAGCTCAGACTTCATATGAATCTGGATCCCGATCAAACGGACTTTGGACTCTGTGTTGTCGTGGGTTAGCGGGGGTTAATGTTAGCTCGTGTTGCTCACTGTTGACACGTTGCATCCTTTACATGCAGATCAATCCACAGGCTGTTAGAGGCAGCCGGGAAAGTTGCGGAAGGTCTCATCTTTTCAAATTACGTTACAACTTGTTCACCCGTTAGCAATAAAAAGTGATTAAACAAAAAATAAATATGTAAATACCTCAAAATCTAACACATGGAGCCTTTAATGTCAGCCAGTTTTACTTTAAACTACAAAACATTGAATCATCAATATTTAATAACCCACATTAATCAGGTTATATACTTTGTTTTTATTAGTGTAGACTGTTTGTATGTTGGACTAACCCAGAGTCTAAAGTTTGCAGGGATTCATTAAGCGTGAATGCTAATTAACCTCTAATCAAACCTTTTATCTGTCCTAACTGTTTTTATTAGCTCATATTAATTGAAAACATCCAGTTTAACGTAGGTAGTAGGTTAATTTATAGCCATTCGTTGCAACTGCAGATAATTATTGTGAATTCATAAACGGCTAAAATGAAATGTTCGTCTGTCCTCTGGTAGTCGTTCCCTCTGCAGCTGACACATCACCCTCCAACATTCAGTTTAAATGCTGTCAAACGCTGTCCCTAATTATCAGTAATAAAAGCCGCATGCAGAGAAGAAACAGGATGCTGAGCTGAGACACATCTGCCTTTAATAATATCTAATCCAGCCAACAGTAAACACACACAGTAAATATCCAGCCTCCTTAACTGGCAACCAGCGCTGAGCATGAAGCCTAGTCCTGACCTGAAAATATGATAATCGTACGAGGTTCCCCTCCGGTTCATAATCAACAAATCTCATGCATGCATTTTAATCTTTAAAACCTCTGATAGGTTGTCAGGTATCCTGCTGGAGACTCAAGTTTGGACGTGACTGATGTGAAATATGTAGTCGGGATGCCAGAAACCAAACCCGGCAAGAAAACCACCTCAGTACTGTGCTCCCTGTCAGAATGCTGCTCACTGCTGGTCTGGAGGTTGTGTTCTTGTAGCTGCGATGCATAGTCGGCTCTTTACTTCCACAAACCCTAAAGGCAGCAGCTGAGACATGAAAGCAGCTCTCCATCTAAACAGACAGTAGTACTATCACTCATACTGCACATGCAGCCAAACATACGTTTCTATACACGCCACAGTGTCTGTCTGCGTGCAGCCTCATTATGTTGCTCCAACAATAAGCAACAGTTCCCCCTCTGGGCTTCTTCCAGGAAAAACCTCATTCCTGTGCAGATGAAAAGAACATGTTCACACCGCACCTGTGCTATGAAGCCGTCAGGTTCACGTCCTTCACACGCTGAGACAGTCTGGCGTCTTGGTGCCATTGCTAAGAGAGTCTAGCTGGCAGCTCTGTGAGCTAAATGCTAACATTGTTGCGGTAACATTATCCACAAAGTATGCTAATTTTTAGCAGGTATAAGCAGCAACCTCCGTGGTTGTGATGTTAACAATCTTTATTAAGCGTGTTAGCATGCTAACATTTGCTAATTAGCACAAAACCAAAGCAAAGCTGTGGCTGATGGAGGTATTTCATCATAAACCAAATAAAGGAAATTAGCTATAGAGACCAAAACTGTTTTTTGTACCAGGCTGTAAACATGTTTATTTCTGCTGTGAAGTTATGGAGACTGACTCACTTCTGGAGCCAGCCTCAAGTGGACGACAAGAGGAACTGCAGTTTTTGGCTGACTGTCTGGATGTCGGCATGTTCCTGAACATGAACACGTGAATATCTTGTTCTTTTTAGATTAAATATAATCGCACACAATGTAGCGTCACGAGCTAACGGTAGCTGTAAAAGGCTGATAGGGACGATTATCTCCCGTCATGTGTTCCTTTAAATTTGGACAGACGCTGCCTGACGTCCTGATAAAACTCTCTGACAAATCAAAGTTTCTTGGAGCTCGATATCACACAGTCTGACTCAAAGGACGTGAAAAACAAAACGTGTGTCATATTCTGAGGCAGTTTCTTGGAGTTGAACACACAGCAGCAGGTGTTTTCTTTGACAATGTGAAGAAATCTGTGACTAACTTTAAGGATGTGGGAGTTGTGTAAGAATCGAGAGGCCCGTTTCCTCTTCTTCTCTCTGGAAGTGGATGACATCAGCTTTTTTCCTCTTCCCACAAACCTCCAGAGAGAGAAAGCGGGAATATTTCCTCGAGGCCGTGGACAGATAGAGGCTAGAAAGATAGTTTCCTCTTCCCAGAATCCCTCAGTGCAGCCCGGCTCGGTTCCCATGACGCTGTTTGTTTGTCTTGACTCTCGTCTCGAGTCATCTCTCTGGAAAAACACGGCGTGCACTTGTCTCGGGGCGTGGCGCTCGCTCGACCACGAAGCCTTTGATGTGAACGTGAAAGCAGCGTCTTCTTTCTGTGACCTGATTTTATGAACTCTGCAGTGATCTCAGGTGAGGACTGTCTAAAACTGGACGTAGTCTCTGTGACGTCCCCACAGACTGTCCTGAAACAGGCGTGGAAACATCTGCACGCTTCAGTCGTCTGTGACTTTAAAATCAGGATCTGTAAGTTCTGCTTTCACTTTGGCTTCTGGAGTTCATCTAGTTGAAATCCTCGCAGCAGGAATCTTTCCATCTCTGTCAGACTCTTGTCGTGGATTCAGGAATGTTGCTTTGTTTCCTGTGGACAGGATCGACTCCAGTAACACTCACAACCAAAGACAAACCTTTTCCTAACGTACACGGAACAGATAAAAAACCAAATCAATACAATCATCTGGTCACGGCGCTTCGGCGAGCAGCTGACCTCATCTTGAGTTTTGCGGCGCTCTGAAACTCTGAGTATTAAATAATAATAATAATAATGATCTGATATAATTGTTTTTGACTGAAATAAAAAGATTTCACGTCAACGTTCCTGGAAAATGAAACGTGATCTCCTCCTGATGAATCTAACAGTCACAGTACTTTAAACTTTATGCCAGTACCTCATAAATACTTTGATATTATGTGTACTGAGCAGCACGCTGAATATTTTTATTCCTGCTGCCATAAATTGAATCCAAATGAGAATTTTTATACGTGTTTCACTCTGAATCAAGAACGCTGCAATAATTTCCTCCTCAGAGGAAAAACTGGTTTCTATTTTTATGACTGAAGTGAAACCAGATGATTTATGAACATCTTTAACTTTTAAAGTTTCACACGTTTTCTGTGCAAGAGCCAACCGAGGCCAAATGTTTGACCTGAAAACATGAAAACAGAAAAAGGTTTCCGTCTCCGCCGTCGTGACGTCTCTGAGATTTACCGTGTCTTCATGTTGTTGCTTTTATTGTCTCCATCCACCTGAGTATTCACACATGTTGCACTTGGACTGAGGATGTGTGTATCCCTCCTCCTTTAAAAAGTAGATCTGAAACATGTTTTACTGCTGTGGAACATTTCATGAAACTAAATATGCAACGAGCTGAAGAATTAGGTCTTTTTAGATCAGTCAGTTCACACAAAGCTTTAAACTTTGTCGACATTTATTGAAGCTGTCTTCATATTATTGTTATATTTGCTATAATTTAGATTTCTGTTCATTGTTTTAAGTCATTTTCTAAAGAAAACACTGAATATTTTCCTCTGTGACAGTGAACTGAATTTAGACGACACAAACAATTAACATTAATTGAATAATAATTAAATCATTAAAATAACTGTCTGTTTTCTGTCCTGATGTTTGTGATGATTTCAAAGCTCTGTGGTTAAAAAGGTTTCTGCACACGCGTGTTCGTAAAGTCAGGTTGCATGAGCTGAACGTCACCACAGATCCACGATGTCCGTGTCAGTAAATTAAGAATGCAGCCGTGCTCTGCTCGCTCGCAGACATTCGTAGATCTTTGGAGGTGTTGTACAGACGGACGTGCAGGTACCAGGTGCAGGCTGGATCGGGGCGGCCTCTGGGCTGAACCTCTGCCCGAGCTGTGCACCTGTTCTCTGGGAGCTGATGCAGAGCGGACTCCCTCCCCGAGTCTTAGACGTTAGACGTTAGGGCTGCAGATCGTCGGAGAGGTCGGTGCACGACGACGTCAGGACTGTGAGGACGGGGGAGGGAAGCACAGAGACAGAGAGACGGAGAGTGTGTGGTCAGGTCGAGTCATAAAAAAGGATGAAGCTGATTAGATTAGAAAAGATGGAGACACATGAAAGAGAGACGGAGAGAGAGATGAAGTTAACTTAACGTTGAAGCAATGAGACGACAGGAGGGATCAGCAGGGAGGGAAGGATGGAAGGAGGCGAGGTTTTAAATCATGGTGAGGATTAGAGGGAGAAGTCGTAAAGCTGTCACCTCCTCTGGAAGAGGAGAGAGGAGAGGAGAGAGGAGAGGAGGGATTAAAGGAGAGCAGCGAGGAGGAAAACATGAAGTTATAAATAAAAAGAGATTAAACAAGAAACAGTAGAAGAAGAAGTTTGGGAGTGATGGACTCGGGTCAGATGTCGTCCTCTGATAAATCAGCCGGGTCCGTTAAAATGAGATTTTTAATCCCTCGAGCAGCAGCAGCTCGATTTTTATTCTCGTGAGGTCAGAGAAACATTTAAAACATTTTAAACTTATCATCTGCTCCTGGAGACGTGTCGACTTTAACCTTCAACCTGCGACATGTTCAACATGTAAAGACGTCCCCGAGGACCACGAGAGTATGATAGAATAATGTTATTACTGATGTATTTAATGTCACGTGGAAACAGATTATTGTTTTTTGTCCCTCTGCAGCCTCAGAAATGTTTCAGAGAACATGTGCATTTAATCTGATCATCATAAAACATTTATTATTTATTATTCTATTATTACGTGACAGAACAACGACGACAGTTTGAGTACAGAAGTACAAATAAAATGAAATATTTATAATAATATATATAAATTATATTCATGTACATTCGTCTAAAAGCTCCTTTATCCTCATCGATGGTGTGTCCAAAAACTGCAGTTCCTCAAACGTCCACTTGAGGCTGGCTCCAGAACTACGTCCAGGTTTTAGACAGTCTGTGGGGACGTCACAGAGACTACGTCCAGGTTTTAGACAGTCTGCGGGGACGTCACGGAGACTACGTCCAGGTTTTAGACAGTCTGTGGGGACGTCACGGAGACTACGTCCAGGTTTTAGACAGTCTGCGGGGACGTCACAGAGACTACGTCCAGGTTTTAGACAGTCTGCGGGGACGTCACAGAGACTACGTCCAGGTTTTAGACAGTCTGTGGGGACGTCACGGAGACTACGTCCAGGTTTTAGACAGTCTGCGGGGACATTTTTAGTTCAGTCTTTTTTATTCTCTCTCGATTTAAACAAACGTTTTTCAGACGTTCGGCACAAACAGTCTATTTCAGGAGTGTTGTGTTGGGTGGAGGTCAGAGGTCACTGTGATTCAGTCTTCATTGAACTCTCTTCGTACGTCGACGTTACAAACAGGAAAAACATAAAACTGTAAAATGTTATCAGTCCTCTGTGTTTCAGTGATGGAGGTCACATGACTGTGAAGCTTTTGTTTTGTTTACTCATTGTTTAGCACAAACTCCCATGGTGCAACAGGAAGAGAAAATAAAGATGGGTCGGGCTGATAACCATGGGAACCACATCGTCACCTCCACGCTGTGTGTGAAACTTTATTTAAAACTGTGTGTGGACAGCAGCTTCTTTCTGACTCGAGGATCAGCTGATTTGTGATTTTTAGAGTAGATAAGTCTAGATAATTATGTTGATGTGTTCAGCGTGTTAAAGGTGAAACAAAGGTGACCTCCTGTGTGATGTCACTTCCTCCTAAGAGGTTGATGTGAAAGTAGAAGTACAAGCAAAGTCTACAACACAAGACAGGACAGTGAGCAACACGAGCTAACGTTAGCTTAGAAATGGATCTGCTAACGTCAACAAACAACTGACAGGCACCACAACACAGAGTTCACAGTCAAAGCTAACGTTACTGCAAAGCATGTCGAACATATTGTCATATTGTGGTTTTAGCTGGCTAACGTTAACTTGCTTGCTAACGTGTCAAAATCCTGTCTTGGGTGGATAACGTCGGCTAATTCATGCAGACTCTCAGTTTGCTTGCTAACATTATTGCTAATAAAACAGTGTGAGTTATTTATAGCATACCATATGAGTTCAGCAGCTAACGTGATCCATGATGCTAACTTGAACAACACCAGCTCCGCTCCCCATCAGCATTGCCTGTAGTACAACAGTCCAGGCAGTCCGGCTAGCAAACTGAGCTAACATTAGCTAACAGCAGCAAACAAACGGAGCTAGCATTTGCTAACAAACTGAGCTAACAGCAGCTAACAAACTGAGCTAACATTAGCTAACAGCAGCAAACAAACGGAGCTAGCATTTGCTAACAAACTGAGCTAACAGCAGCTAACAAACTGAGCTAACATTAGCTAACAGCAGCTAACAAACTGAGCTAACATTAGCTAACGGCAGCTACAGTTGGCAGCAGTTACTGTACAGAGCGTTGAGGAAACAAAGTGTCTAATTTTAGTCTCCAGACGTTGACGTGTCCTCGTCCGGTTGCCTTCGCCACATTGTGTCGTTGTGTTTGTGTTTTTGTTACCGATGTGTATTCAGTCGTGTGTTACAGACAGACAGAGGAAACCAACGATGGGTTTCCTTCAGGGATTTATTTAAAAAGTCGTGTCAACAACCGAGTTTCCTCACACACACACACACACACACACACACACACACACACTCTGCATATGTCCGATGAGCAGAGAGGAAGAGACAGTTTGTTCCTCGTCTGTCTCCGTGTTGACATGTTGCTCTGAGGAGGTCGTTTCCTCGAGTCAAGTGAACAATTCTGATGTAAAACATGTGATGCTGTCAGACTCATGTCACACTGCAGTACGAGCGTTTACAGTCATATTTTACATGCAGAAATAATAATTATAGTTATTATTAATCAGATATTTACTGGATTTTGTCCTTTAACCCTGAAGCGACAGATTTCTCATTGTTTTGATGGTAGTTTATTCTGTTTATTCACTGCAGACACACCCTGTTTTCAGCAGTTTCTCTTCATTAACCAACTCATAATCCGGTAAATGAGAACAGACTGAGTGGTTCATAACTCCATCGTTTCTCATCAGCTCTCAGAGGATGTGTCACTGAGTAAAGTTCGGTTAAAACCCCAAACAAGACGTACAGATGTGTGTTGGCGTTTGTTTTGTCAGTCATAGCCAGGAGTTAACAGGGAATGCTTTTAATCTGAAAGGTTTTTCCCCAAAGCGATAAAATGCATCGAAGGCTGTGATTAAGTTGTGCGTCATCCGCAGTTGTTTTCAAGTCTATTAGGCATTAAGGCTTTGAAACTTTAACTGAAGTCACAGTTTCACAATGAAAACGTTTTAAAGCTGTTTAAAGTTAAGTTGACACAATAAGAGGCCACATGTTGTGCACAAAAGTCAACAAGTATAAATAGAAACTCCCTCCGAGGTGTTTATGAATTGAGATTTCCACATTGTCGTTGAGTCATGTGAAGTTAAACCTCTGACTGTCTCTCCTCTCGCAGGCGTCTTTCCAACCTGTTGAGCTCTTTTTTAAAACCTGCTGACAAGATGATAGCCAGCCAGCCGCCGTGACACATTGTGATAAACTGTGATACAATAACATGGTCAGTTTCTCCTGGAACTGCTCGCGAGCTCTGCAAAGTTTCCTGCGATGCCACCGGGAATGATTTCATGGTTAGGCTTCGAGAGATTCAGAGCATTTCTGAGAGTTTTCAACACTATCAGTTGTTGTGTTGTCCTTATGGATTAGATTACTGCACAGACGACCTCTGTTTGAAAATGACTATGTGGAGATACAAAACTACTACAAAGAGACAAAACAAGTACAAAGAGTTACCAAACAACTACAAACATACAAAGGACGTACAAAAAGATACAAAGATATAAAAAATGACTATAAAGAAATATAAAACACGACAAAGAGATACAGAAGATTATAAAGGGATTCAAAGCTACTACAAAGAAACATAAAATGACTACAGAGAGACACAGAATGACTACGAAGAGATACAAAACTACAAAGAGACCTGCAGTGGTCTGTTTGATAATCTGTCCACGGTTGTACTGCGTCTTCTTTCTTCAGGAGTTCAGAGGTCGGTGTTGAAGCTAAAGCTAACAAGCTCCCTGTGTTTCCTCTCTCAGCGGCTTCTTTCCACTCGCACTTCTCAAACTAAACTCTTAAAACTGGGCCGGGCCACCACAACAGTAAACTGTGCAAAAATGATGAATTGACCTGTTTCCCACAAGAACTGCGTTCCCACATTAACACAGAAAGTTCAGATTTATTCAGGTGGCCACAGAGGGAATAAAAGAGAAAAACTTTGTTCTCTGGTTTGTTTGTTTTACAAATGTGCAGTGACTTAATTAGACTTGATAGATTGTTTAAATCCCAAAACGTATTGGTTCCAGTTGAAATTTGAATTTAATTATGTGTGAGCATCAGATTCATCTCATTGTTTTGCTTTAATGAATTTTATCCTGGTGTCTGATTACCGAACTTCATCTGCTCTCAATCTAATTCAGTACGTTTGATGCAAATTATAGCTTCAGACTCGTCTCATAGTGACGTTCAAAGTTTAACAAACACACTCAGGTCGTCTTCCAGCGAAGAATCAGTCACATTATTTATGGTCGAACTCGAGCTCTGTGCTCTCGTCTTTCTGTCTCTCTGGTTCTGAGTGTTTATAAATGGGAGCTTTAGCGCAGCCAAAAGGACTCCAGCCAGTGTTTCCTCACATTCAGAGGCTGGTAAGTCTCTTTAGTTGCAGTCTGGTCTCTTCCAATATGAATATAAACATCTTAAATTCCAGTAGTTCCAGTTAAATAACGTTTTGAGTTTTAATTCAAAGATAGACGATGAGCTCTGTGATCTGCCTGAACCAGACTGATGCATGTATGTCAGTGTCAGATGAAAGTAGCTTTGATTAGGTCAGTGTGCTGTGTGGACACATGCAGGACAGCCTTACTATTGATTGCTAATTAGCAATACAGACAAAGTTTTGCAGATATATTTGGACAAAAAAGTTATTACAGTTTGTCCTGAAGGGCAGACGAATCTCTGTACCAGATTTCCTGCCGATCCGTTCAGTCGCCGTCAAGATCTCTCACTCTGAAATAAAAATGTCAACTTCATTGTGGTGTCAGACGAAAATCTGAGAACCATGAACGTCTGCACCAAACTTCATCCAACAGTTGTCGAAATATTTAAGTCTGGTCCAAAGTGGTCGACTGACCAGCGAGAGTACAGAGCCGTGCTGCAGCATGCCTACAAAGAGAGAAAACAACTACAAAGAGACAAAACAACCACAAAGAGACAAAACAACTACAAAGACACAAAACAACTACAAAGAGAGAAAACAACTACAAAGAGACACAACAACCACAAAGAGAGAAAACAACTACAAAGAGACACAACAACTACAAAGAGACAAAGAGACACAACAACTACAAAGACACAAAACAACCACAAAGAGACAAAACAACTAAATAGAGACAAAACAACTACAAAGAGACAAAACAACTACAAAGACACAAACAACCACAAAGACACAAAACAACTACAAAGAGACAAAACAACTACAAAGACACAAAACAACCACAAAGACACAAAACAACCACAAAGAGACACACAACTACAAAAAGACAAAACAACTAAATAGAGACAAAACAACCACAAAGAGACAAAACAACCACAAAGAGACAAAACAACTAAATAGAGACAAAACAACTACAAAGAGATGCAACTTAAAATAAATATAAAACATGGCAGAGAGACACAGAAGAGTAGAAAGGGATACAAAACTACTACAGAAGACATGAAATGACTACAGAGACACAGAACGACTACAAGAAATGGGAAAACTACTACAAAGAGACACAAAACTACTACTAAGAGATATTAAAACAACTATTAAGAGACACAAAATGACAATAAAAAGATACAAAGCAACTACAAAGAGCATCAAAACATCTACTAAGGGACACACAACAACTACAAAAAGACACAAAATTACTATAAGGTGATACAAAAAAACTTCAGTGCGAAACGACTACAAAGAAGAAACGTTGACCTAAAAAGAAAAGCTGAATTATGTTATAAAACACATTTAACATAATGTTTAATGTCTCTCTTCCTCTTTGTCGTGTTTCCTCAGCTCAGACTGTGATGTGACTGGCTGGTTCGACCTTCTTCCATCTATCTCTCTCCACATCCGTGAGGCTCAGTCAGAGATGGCAGCAGTTTGTGCTGCAGCAGGAGGAGTCGGAGCGGTGAAGTCTCTTCAGATACTGACGGCGTGTCTCGTCTCTCTGCTGTGGCTTCGGCCTGCAGACGCCAGCGCTGCTCCAGATGCCAAAGCTTGGAGCCAAACCGGGCCACGACTGCAGCTCTCCCACGCAGGTAGGAAACACAACATCAGCTGCCACTTTCACAATAAGAGGGCCTTTGTTTGGTGGACTGATGCAACTGTTTCGTAAATATATAATCAACATTTAACTGACACAAAACAGAATATGAATCAGTTCATTCTAGAAGGAAAGAGGGACGTGAACCCTGTGACTCCCGGGAGAGATCATCCCCAGTGTATCAAAACATGGAAAATAAAGTTCTGAACTTTGTATTGGAGGTATTGTAGATGTTTAAGTTGTCAGCAATAACCGGAACCAAAAATCTACATCATTAAGTTAATATTTATGATTTTATTTTGGCGGGTTTTGACTCGGTTTCCTCTGTAAATCTAAAAATGTCTTCGCACACAAAGCGTCCCCGGATTTACGATCTCATGAAAGCTGTCAGATTGAAGACATAATATAGACATCATCACCATCAGTAAACAGAGCAACTAACCCGGCTCTCACCGCCCAGACGGTGGCTGTTTTCCAGGGAGAGTTTGCCGAAGAGTCGGTAGGGTGGACTGACTGGGTTGCGTTGACTATTCCACATAAATTCAAAGACATTACCTACGACCACGTTACTGTTGTTTGTTAGAACAATGTGAGTTGCTGGAAATTTCATCAAACAGAGCGACTAACCCGGCTCTCACTGCCCAGACAGAGGCTGTTTTCAGGGGAGAGTTCGCCGAAGAGTGGGTCTTGAGGACTGACTGGGTCATGGTGACTTTCCCACATATAAACTGGGCAATTTCTCTAATGTAGCTGTTTTGTTGTTAGTTTTTATAAGAGGAGATATCTATTGACAACAGTTTTAGTGCTATTTGTTTTTTCTTCATGATGTTTTTTGAATCAAGCTAACTACTAGCAACTAGCAGCTAGTCAAAAAGCTACAAACGTCACATTTGGTATCAAATTAAAGAGGAAGTTGAGATGAAGCTTCTTCTGAGGTCTAGAGGGTTCACTACATTTTGAAAGCAGCTACTTCAGCTGAAGGCTTTCACGTTTAAACATTTCATTTTTAATGAACACGGACCGAATGGCTGAAACCGAGCATTGACTCAGTTTGAACTGTTTGGACCTAAAAGTGAATTTCTTGTGGGGTTACATTTTTCTGTCTTCAGTATATATATACTTTTTATTGCCTACAACTTCACGGATTCAAACACTTCATGCCCAATTTACATGTTTTGCGCCTCATTTAAACAGCGACATTAATCACAAGCGCCGCTCGTCGTAACTTTCCTCTGAGCTTTTGTAAACACGAGAGGATTCAGACCGAACCGTGTTTTTAAGATCAGTTTTGTGCATCGAATTGTCGACGTTTTCAGGCTGTTTCTCGTCTGTGGCTGACTGTTTTACAGCAGAGAGAGCAGCAAAGCTCTTTTCAGACTTTTTCCTCCTTCCTTTACTCGTTGGTTCGATGCCTATCAGTTAACAAAACTGGATTAAGTTACTGATGAAAGTGAAGTGCTGGATTATTTCCCCGGCTGTCGTGATGTCTGATTTGAGGAATGTCTGTATATTAAAGGTTTTTTTTTCATCATGCAGAGAACTTTATAACATATCGTAAAGATCAGTGAAGTAATGTCTCTTTGACGCAGCGATCAGAGTTGGATGTTGTAACCACTGAAATGTTCCAACATGCAGTAAAATCACTTTTTCTTTTATTTTATAGAGTCTTTGAAAACGTTTCGTTCTGAGCTCTCACTTGATGTCGACAGCAGATGATTCTTTCTACGCTAAAACACTCATGAAGCTGCAGGAAGGAATAAAATGGGAGATTAACAGATTAACAACACGGGAGTTGATCGTTTTAAATCACCTGTGACTAACAGTCATCACGGATGTCCAGATTTAAGGACTTATTTTCTCTGTCGTCCCACGTTAAGAAGGCTTCCTGCATAAACAGCAACAGCTGCAGGAGCTTGTTCAGTTCCTGCTTCTTACAATTAAAGGATAAAATGAACAATGACAGTACGAGGTTAAAGTGTTTCATCATCTTCAAGTTGCGCACGTTAAATAAACAGTTTTATAACTTTATACATTATCTTCAGGTTGTTTCTGAAGTCATTTGTTGTGAAGTTTGGAGGCTTTTCATCACAGTTTTATATTTATGTTGAAGTTAACGTGAAACAGCGAGCAGGATGTTTACTGCTTCCTCAAATGTACACATTTCCTGTAAACTTGTTGCAGATACTGATTGCAGTTAACAGCTGCTAATAGCGCTGAATGCACTGTAGTTTTCCTATCAGCTGACTCTTCCTTGGACTGGGAGCCTCCAGTGAACTTGGACAGCATCCAAGACCGATGGAGACCAGTTGCCCCTCTGCTTGTACGTCCATGACAGCTCCCTCCGCTCACCTCTTGCTATCGTTCATGTGCAACAATCGTTGAGATTACCACCATCATTATACAGTACCATCGTTATGAGGAGGCTGGCTCTTCGGGGGAGTTTAAAAAGTAAATATTTGGCCCTCAAAGTTCAAAAAGTTTCAGGTTAAATCGTGCTAAATGTGACAATACGTCTGGACTTTTGTCATCATCTCAGCGTCAGTGACCCTCTGCAGCGTGACGCGTCCTTTGTGTGGTCGAGGCGGTTTGTTTGTTGCGTGTTGTATGACGTGTTGAAGCAGCGGTACATTTTGTTCTTTAAGCAGCTAACTGCAGTATGTTTGACCTCATATATGAGTGCTGCAGCTTTTATTTTACACATTAACTTCAGTTCATCCAAAACAAGTTGTGCTTCACCTGAAATAATAAAACTCTTCATCATACGAGCAGAGCACACTCATACTTAAATCCCTTGTGAAGTCATTTGTCCACTTCCAGCCTCGTTAACACGCTTCTTTTTTCCGAATGCTTGCTTCCCGCTTGGCAACCAGCAACGCCAGCAAAGCCAACAACTGTTTCCTATCCAGCAGCAATTAGTTCATGGAGGCTGGTTTCATTGTGCCGGTGGTTAGTGAGATGTTTGTCGAGTGAGCAGTCCGCTCAATGAATGAATGGATGAATGAATGGATGGATGGAATAACTGAAGCAGAGACCGTGTTTGTCTTTACAATTCAGTGTTTTGTGTCCAAGTGAGAGGGGAGGGTTTGGGAAGGATTGCTCATGACGTGACGGGATCATGGCTGCGTGGATGTTCGTGATACAATGGGTGGAAAAAAAGGAAACTTTGTCCTGAAAGTTTGAAATGTCACTTTGATTTAAAGAGAACGAGCGTAACGTGAGGCGGATCATAGGAAGCTATGGATTTTAAAGTCAGTTTGCAGATTACAGCTTCAACTTCAAGTTATGTCAGAATGAGTTTAGAGGATCATCAAGACTTTTATTCTTGACCCTGAAAGTTTACATTGAGAAAATAAGACCTCTTCTTTCAGGGAGCTAACATTAGCTAACAGCAGCTACATTTGTCAGCATTCCCCCGCACCCGGAGCCTGAAAACCTAACATTAGCTAACAGCAGCTACAGTTGGCAGCAGTTTACTTCACTGTCCATCAGGAAACTCTTTCCTGACACTGAAGGGACATCCTACCTGTCTCTGATTGGCCGGTTCTCGTTGCCTTCGTGGGTTCCCATTGGTCGGGTTTAGGCATGAGGACGGTGGTTTGTGCTCATGATGACGTTGCTCCGTGTTTGATGTTGTGAAGTTTTCTGTTATAACTTTAAAGTTTTTGCTGCTAAGTTTGCAGCTTGTTTTAGCCGCTCTCCAAGTGACCACAAAATTTCAGTTTCAGGCTGTAAAAAATTAATGTCAACACCCAAAAATCCTG
>CAMPSB010000455.1:0-52500 GCA_946959425.1 Argyrosomus regius | reverse complement strand
ACAGAACAGACTTTATGAAGTAAACTTTCCTTTCATCTCTTCCATAATCACAGCGTTGCGTTGCTTCGTGTTTAACGCGTCGTTCATTCAGCGTTCTTTCTTCCTCTGTGGTGGATGAGTCGGTCTCACGCTGCGTTCATGCTTCTTCTTCTGCATCTCTTCAGTTCCTCTCTGTCTGTAATGTGGATTATCTTCTGCTCTGTGATTTATCTGCTCTGCTGATGGAGGTCACAGCCTGCTGTCATGTGTAAACTGTGGCTGGAGCTCCGTGATAAATCACAGTGCAATGAGAGAAGGTCCGCTGACGGCAGTTTAACTCTTCTATAAGAAGGTCGGAGCTGGTAGATGATTATTTATTAATCTGCTGACAAAGTCTGTTAGTGAAGTTTATTAAATGTGAGGTGACAATAAAAAAACAAGCATTTAATACAGAAAATATTTGTCCGGCTGCTCAACTTCAGCTCTCTGTGACTTACACAGATTATGATGGACAGATAGCTTTAAAGGAAGTTTCATGGAGACTTCAAATAAAGACAAAAACTATCCAGAGAAATCCTCCAACATGTACTGTGTTCTCCTCGGCCATGCTATAGTCAAGAGTGTGTGCTCTCTGTCAGTGTTTCAAAGATGAAGTGAGGCTAACAGGAAAAAACAAGCCGGACTCTGCAGGAACAGACTGCGATCGTCTTCATGCACGATTTATGATTTAGTTATGAGCTGTGGCTTGTTGGTCATAACATGTTGTTGCCTGCTGACGATGATATGTGGCTTTGAGTTTCAGGGAGAGGCTGCGGTTTGGACCCTGACAGCAAGGCAGGCCTCAACACCCAGTGTGTGTGTGTGTGTGTGTGTGTGTGTGTGTGTGTGTGTGACATCTGCATTATACAGCATGTTTGTTATATATTTGTTCCTCTTCAGTGTGATTCTGTTCAAATTCACGAGTTCAGCACAGTTTTTGATGTAAACCTTCATCGTCGAGTCCCGGAGCGATTAACGTGTGTTCAGATGTCCGAGGCCGCTGGTTTGCAGGTCAAAGGTCGAGCTCTGTTTATTTTCTTAAATAATCTCAGGTCCGCTCAGGTTTGGAGTTTAACTTTAGAGTCCAGATCTGAGGGTAAAATCTGAGGTGTGGATGTGAATCAGCAACAGTCAGCTGGAGGAAGTCGATTGTTCAAGTCCGGGAAATGAGCGAACTGATTGTCTGCAGGTTGTTTCAGCGTTCTTCTGTATTTTTATAATTATTATTATTCACGATCGATTTTTGTGTCACTGAAACAAAAAAAAATTATTCTAAAGAAAAGAAGCGAGTGAGACGTCAGTTCAAGTCGACGGGAGGGTCGGAGGTTTGATTTATGAAATCTGTAGCTGTAATATTAAAATACTGACAAAATATTTTCATGTGGACGTTTATCGTTAAATCTTTGTAGTTTTTCTTCTTCGTGTCTTTAAAACCTGAAAGATGAAACCGGTCAGAGTCACTTTGTCATCAGTGTAATAAAACACTTTAAAATTTAATATCACGACTATAAATCACCAAACTATAGGAAACTTCTTGTAGCAGTTAAGGTGATTTATGTCCTTGTCAGTTTGTTGTTTTTATCTCTGCAGCAGCTGAAAGTTTAAAAAGGTTAAAAATATCAGATTAAAACAGATTAACACCTGCTGCATATATTTAATCATCAGACTATATTAATCCGAGAGTTTGTCTTTAAACTGATTAAAAACATGAAGAGGACAGATATTTGAGGGAAATTAGCTATAGAGACCAAAACTGTTTTTTGTACCAGGCTGTAAACATGTTTATTTCTGCTGTGAAGTTGGACATTTGAACATGGGGACTTATGGAGACTGACTCACTTCTGGAGCCAGCCTCAAGTGGACAAGAAGAGGAACTGCAGTTCCTGACACTTCCGCATTGGTTTCATTTACCAGCCACAGAGGTTGCTGCTTGGTTGTTAACTTGTTGTTAGCTTGTCTTAACTTGTTGTTAGCTTGCTTTAGCTTGTTGTAGCCTGTTGTTAGCTTGTTTTAGCTCATTGTTAGCTTGTTGTAGCCTGTTGTTAACTTGTTTTAGCTCGTTGTTAGCTTGTCTTAACTTGTTGTTAGCTTGTCTTAACTTGTTGTTAACTTGTTGTTAGCTTGTTTTAGCTTGTTGTTAGCTTGTCTTAACTTGTTGTTAACTTGTTGTTAGCTTGCTTTAGCTTGTTGTAGCCTGTTGTGAGCTTGTTTTAGCTCGTTGTTAGCTTGTCTTAACTTGTTGTTAACTGGTTGTTAGCTTGTTGTAGCCTGTTGTTAGCTTGTTTTAGCTCGTTGTTATCTTGTCTTAACTTGTTGTTAGCTTGCTTTAGCTTGTTGTAGCCTGTTGTTAGCTTGTTTTAGCTCGTTGTTAGCTTGTCTTAGCTTGGCATTTCATAATCGATGTTCCTGCTGGAAAACTGTGAGCGGAGGCCGTGCTGTGATTTAGAGCTAACGGTCACACTGCAGCTTTGTATCGACTTCATGTGTGTTTTCAGACACAGAGCACGCATTCATACGATGGAACAGAGTTCAAACTGGGTCATGTGTCAGGCTCAGACTTATGTCGGCGTCCATGAAGGTCAGCAGTCCAAGATATCCGTCATATATTCTTAATGTGAGCTCCTGTTTGTCCACTGTACAGCATCTCCTCAGGATCCTTAAGACTCCTCTTAGTTCTTCACAACTGTCTTCTCTATTATTGTGTGCTGTTTAAAGTTAGACAAATATTACAGGCTAAACAAATCAGTACAGTCAAGGGCCATCAGACCGAAACAATAAGCTGAAAGACAGAAACATGGAGTCACGTTATAATTCTCTGTAGGTCCTTGAATCCATCGTTTCATAGCTTTCCTTCCTGCTTCACCTGGAAAACTGTTTGTGATTCTGTTGAGAAGTAAGTAAACGTCGAGTTAAAGGTCCGGTGTGTCACATTAAAGTATGTTTTTCTTTAGTGTGTAACGTAAACTGAATAGCCGTTGTGAAGCTCAGTACAGTTGTCATGAACGGGGAAATTAGCTATAGAGACCAAAACTGTTTTTTGTAGCAGGCTGTAAACATGTTTATTTCTGCTGTGAAGTTGGACATTTGAACATGGGGACTTATGGAGACTGACTCACTTCTGGAGCCAGCCTCAAGTGGACGTTTGAGGAACTGCAGTGTGTGTTGGCTTCACGGCCACAGAAGTGGCAGGTTGGTGTGTAACGGGAGGACGAGGCGAGTTGATCTTCAGTCGGTTGCAATCAGCAACTTCACCACTGAAGTCCTGCACACTGGACCTTTAACGTGTTTGTTGCGTCGCCAACAAAGCCCGTCATTGTTCCGGACAGCTGCTGAAGTGATTTCTCTGTGAATGAAACTTGATGTATTGAACGTCGGCAGTTATCTGTGTCACGGTTCAGAGGGAAACTCGTTAGCTGTGATTTAAAGCTCTGAAGATGCCGCAGGATCAGAGACGCACAGAGATAAACGAGCGTCATGAAAATGGAAACGTGGAATTAACATCAGCCTCAGACGTGAAGACAGACGGGGACTGAACCGAGATCACATGATCACGGAGAGTGTTTGTGTGTCTCAGCTGGAGACGCCGGATGGTTTAAGAGATGTCATCCGTCACGTCCTCCTCCTCCTCCTCCTTCGTCTTCTCTCTCCTACTTAAAGAAATAATTTGCTACATGATGTACGACACGTCTGAGTCATACATGAACCGTCTGCTCCGTCTGCTCCACCTTGTATTTACATTTTTCAGTCTCTGCAGACGTGAACGTTTATTTTATTAAATCTTGTAAGTTTGACTTTTAAACCGTCGTCAGGAGAGTAATACTTCATCAAAGACTGTCAGCTGCATGAATTAAACTGATGATGTCACAGACAGACTCACTCTTTGTCAGATTTAACAGGAAGATTAATTTACCCCCAAATTCCCCCGGGCGGGGACGCGCAGCGTTGCGCGGACGCCGCAGTGACACACGGCCGTTCTAGTCAATGTTTCAAACCCCACCGGCTCCGCCGTGGTCCGGTTCTGAACCGTCCCAGAAGCGGGCCTCCACTCGGCTCCGCGCTGAATTCAACGCGGCTGTTCTATTTTTGACGGACGCTGCGAGCAGTGTTTGTGGTTTGTTGAAGCAGCTTGAAGTGGAGAACCTGCCTCAGGTGGTTCGATACTCGGCTCCTTGAGAAAGCTACTGAACCAGACGGCTCCTGATGGCTCTGACCTCGATGTTTGAAGTGCTGTCAAAGTGCTTTGAGTGGTCGGCAGACTAAAATGTTGCTTCTAGATGACGTTGCTCTGCACGCTCTTGTATCGCCTGTAAGTTCAGAGTTTAACTGTGATGGAGTGTGAATGAATTGATGTGAACCTCTGTGTGTGTTTGAATCTAAACGTTGGAACGTTGGCTTCAGTTTAGTTACAGAAACGACTGAACTGAATCTCTTTAATTGGCTCCTCGTTAAGCTGAAGATGATTAGACGACTCCCACTCCTCCATCAGTACGTGTGGTCCATCATTTTGATTTCTGGTTGCCTGGCGACCAGCGTTAACGATGGCCGTTACTGTAAGAGTTTTTTTATTTAATTTGAGACTCTTCAGAGAAAGTGAAAGAAAAGAAATCATGAGGGGAATTCTTGTTTTCTGCATCGAGACGAGGGAAGAAAAGAAAAGACAGTTTGTATTCTTTGTTTCATGTCGGAGGAAACGAGGAGAGGGAGCGAGGTAACAAGGAGGGGGAGGAGGAATAAAGGACAATATGCCTCTGGGAGGAATTTGGAGGTTGAGATTTTGTCAATGAACCCCAAAAGAGGGCGGAGGAGGGTGGAGGGCTGAATACAAACAGAAGAGGGTTGAAGGAGTCAGTAAAGAGGAGACAGGAGAAGGACACATGATGAGCGTCTGTAGATGTTGTCATCAGATAGCTGATAAAGATGAAGCAAAGCTTCGGTTAAGTTCTGACCGCGACCTCTCTCCACCCTCTCCACCCTGCACAGTCCGTCCACTGAGATTCAAACTCTGTTTCCAAAGAGTTCTGGCCGAGAGAACAAGAAAACACTGTGATCCATCCAGGAAAATCAAAGTTCAGCACGAGCCATGAATCTGTTTTCGCAACGACACGTCCACGATTCGTCTCCAGATCCAGATCACGGAGTTTCATAACTTTCTGTAACTACGTCGCCAAGTGTTCGCTCATGGTCGGTACGGTCTACATGGGAAGTGTCAGGATATAACTTCTGTTCTGTTGCGTGTGCACCTGTGTGAGCGTGAAGCTCTACGGTTCATGATGAATCTCAGGGAAGCGTTGTAAGCTGTGGCATGCATGTAGACAATGTGGCAGCAGCATGTCTCTGTTTCACATTAAAGGAAAAATACAACTTATTTCTGAGAGAGAAACTTCATTTAAACACTGAACACGTGGCTGTAAAGTCCAGACGTTCATGTTTGAGTTCACAGGTGAAGTTGGTTAGCGTTGAAGACATGAAGAGGGTTAGCAGTGTCTAACGTTTATCTAGTAAACCACACAGGCTTTGTAAGGTATTGATACTCCGACATCGACTGACCCAAAGAGGTCGACGTCCTCGGCTTCATCGCGGTGTCGGCTAGCTGCCGGCTACCGGATCCACAATGAAAAACAAACATCTCAGCACCCAGACCAGGAAGTGTTTAGACCGAGTCTGAAACACGAGCTCGTTCTGGAACGGGAACCATCGCCGAGCTTCAATCAGTCAAACTTTATTTACACAGACTGACCACAACAGAAACACGAGAACATCTGGACCCCAGCTAGCAGCTAACAGCTAACAGCTAGCAGTCAGTGTAGCAGCTGTTCGGCTCCGATAGACAAACATCGCACACGTTGATCTGGGCCATGGTTCGGTCCGGATGTGTCCTGACAGTGTCAAACGGAGGAGACGGAGACATTGCTACCTGAAATCACTGCAACAACAAACAGACGAGTTCAGTTTCAGACCTCAGCAGGAATTATGTGTCACTCTATACCTCGCTCGTGTTACCGGGAAAACAACTCAGAGGAGGGAGCCTTGCGATTAGTTTACCCAGAGTGTAGTGGAGGTAGCAGCGCTGCTGCTAACTCTCTTTGTCTTCGGTTTGTTAGGACGGGAAAGCAAACACACCCTGAAGAAGCTGTTTCAAATTTCAGGAGTGATGTATCTAATCTTGAAAATTTTGGTTTGTCTTTTGTTATTCCAGTTAATTCAGTGTTTTGCCTTGATGCCTCATGAGATGTTTGCTAACTGTGTGTGCTTAAAAAGAAAAATCATCCATGTCTCGCCGGGAGTTACGCACAAACACATGGAGAATGAGTTACCCGTCACCGTCTCCTCGCAGGCCGCGGAGTCAGGACCTCCGGGCCGGGTGGTTTTGGTTTCTGTCATCCTGCAGACCCGCTTTCATTTGAATCCAAATCCTTTGAACACATGAGCTGCAAGATGCTCTGCTCCCTCTGGTCCTCTGTAAGTGTTAGCATGTGCTAACTGAGACAATGTGTTGCAGCTTTACGCCGCTGACTCACATGAAACAATCGCTGCATGTGAGAGAGCAATTTTTATCAGCATGAGAAATGTTTAAGTACAAAAAGATGAAGATTGTCATCGACATACCGGGCCTGTAAACCTCCTCCTCCTCCTCCTCTTCTTCTTCTTCTTCTTCTTCTTCTTCTTCTTCTTCTTCTTCTTCTTCTTCTTCTTCTTCTTCTTCTTATTCTCAGTGGTCCAAAACTCCTGTGGTACAAACACTAACACTCCCCCGGAGCTCTGAGCTCACAGTCCGGGCAGCGCGGCTAACAAACTGAGCTAACATTAGCTAACAGCCGCAAACAAACTAAGCTGACAGCAGCTAACAAACTGAGCTAACATTATCTAACAGCAGCTAACAAAACGGGGATAATGGCGCTATATAAGTACAGTCCATTTACCATTTACCATAACATTAGCTAACAGTAGCTAACAAATTGAGCTAACAGCGGCTAACAAATTGAGCTAACATTAGCTAACAAACTGAGCTAACAGCAGCTAACAAACTGGGCTAACATTAGCTAACAAACTGAGCTAACAGCAGCTAACAAACTGGGATAACGGCGCTATATAAGTACAGTCCATGTACCATTTACCATAACATTAGCTAACAGCAGCTAATAATCTGAGCTAACATTAGCAAACACCACCTAACAAACTTTAACAAACGTTAGTTTATGAGAGGAAAGTTTCATCTTCTTCGGTATCATAATTTCATTTAGCAAATTACTCAAAATTCAGTTAAAACTTGCAAAACATTCATGGTTGGAAACATGCATGAATGCATGAAGAACTTTTTCTCAAATCAAACGTCCTAAAAATGTCAGAAACTTTCAGTCGTGCTCGGACTGAGTGCATCACGTCGACTCTTCTGATGAACTCTGTTGCTGTCAGTGATCCTGCCAGACGTTCTGTGGAGAACCAGATGTTTTCCGTGTGGCGTGAGAAACATCTGCCAGCTGACACACACCAGGTTACCCCCTCTCAAACACACACACACACACACACTCCATATTGAGTTGTGTGTGTGTTTTTATGATCTGTGTAAACCGAAGGAGTTGGCGGTGTGTGATAATCATAAATACAGGAGGACGCAGAGCAGACAGGTGTGTCTGACAGGTGAGGAATCCCGTTATCTAATCACACGTTTTTTATCAGCGAGCGATAACTCACCCTCTCCTCCCGCTCAGCGTGGGTGAGGTTTCTGTCACTCATGTTGTCACGTGAAGCTAAAATAAGCTTTAAAGGTTCTCTTGCTCAACAGCTCGAGGGAGAGAAATCATTCCCTCTCCAGATGTAAATCATCGTGTCACTGCCTGGAATCAGAAACAGACGTAAACATGACGTCTTATTGTTTTTCTTCTCCGATGTTTGACTTGATGTTGGTTTAACCGAGGAAACGTTCAAACATAAAACCACAACAGACTGTGTGACTTCGATATCAGTGGTGGGAAGTTCAAGTCTTTTTACCGAAACGGATCACCGTCTCTCTCACGGTAAATTGGACGTTTATTACGCAATTAACTTTGAAAGAAACCGACTTCACTACGTTTAGTGTCATAAATAAACTCTGAAACTCAAGGAAGGAAACAAAGGAAACATTCTTACGTCTGTCTTCAACCTTCTGAATTTAACTTTCTCTCTTTGGATTAACTGAACCGCTTCGATAACTCACCGTTCAGACGTGACAGAACCAAAATGAAACCATCTTGGTTCGTCTTTGCGTCCTTCCAACAATCGCCAGCTCTGGTTTGGTCGATATAAATACTCAGTTCACCACAAATATTCTGGTAAAGTTCCTGTTTTTGTCTTTGAAGCGAGCGTAGGTCTCACTTTAACTGATACTGACTAAAATCTGTTTTTCTGCTCTGCTTTCATTAATCGATTAGTCGAGAAATGAATCGACTCAGTGGAAATAATCATTAGCTGCTGCTCTAAGACTTTGTGTCTTCATCATAGCTCAAAACAAAACCTTCATCGTGCTCTCGTGAGATAACGAGAATCTTCTAAGATGATAATAAATCACAGAGACTGTTTTCAAGTGCAGTCTATAAATATTTAGCACGAATGAGAGTTAAATGTTTTCAGTATGAAAACTTTGGCTGCCGTTCTCATCGATCGGACCCTGAAGTGTTACACTGAACACACTCAGTAGCTGTGTGTGTGTGTGTGATAACAAGCTGTACTCACACACACACACACACACACACACGGCTGATGCAGACTGAAATAACCAAACATGGAGTTCGTTTCTAAACTTATTTATTTGACTGTTTGATGATGGATCACGCTCACGTGTTGCAGTGAAGCAGCAGCAGCACGTCCAGCTTCCCTCAGGCCTTTTTATTCAATCATCCAAGTTTTTCCAGCACAGACCAACTCGTTTACATCAGCGTTACAAACACGTGTTAGTTTAACGTGTGCAGGAGAAAACCACACAAACCTACAAACCTCTCCACCATCCATCCACCACCAAGTCTCACTGATAAAAGAGATCAAGCTAGAACTGTCTAAAACCTGGACGTAGTCTATGTGATGTCCCCGCAGACTGTCTAAAACCTGGACGTAGTCTATGTGATGTCCCCGCAGACTGTCTAAAACCTGGACGTAGTCTCCGTGACGTCCCCGCAGACTGTCTAAAACCTGGACGTAGTCTCCGTGACGTCTCCACAGACTGTCTAAAACCTGGACGTAGTCTCCGTGACGTCCCCGCAGACTGTCTAAAACCTGGACGTAGTCTCCGTGACGTCCCCGCAGACTGTCTAAACCTGACCCCACCCAAATCAAGTCTCACTGTGAGGATTTGCAACTTTTCTTTATTTCATTTCTTTGTAGATTTTTGGGTTGGTCTGGCAAAACGAGACATTTAACCATTTAGTTTGGACTCTTGGAAACATTTAATTAATTAGTTAAATTCGTAGTGAAAGTTTATTTTATAGTTCAGTAAAGATGAAAGTAAAAAATCGGAGTGTCGTGCTGAAACGTGTTTTTGGTGTGAATCATACACACACGTCCGAACACACACTCCATTTTAATGAAGCTAATCCAGTTTTAATCACCTTCCTGATTGAGGTAATCAGCGTTTATCACGGCGAACAATCAATCACACACACACACACGAGCACACACATGTAGACTTAGAACACTTCTGGGGACGCTGCATAGACTTCCATTCATTTCTTGAAGACTTGCAGGACTCTAACCCTCAGCCACTGACCCAAAAATCAGCTTTTCCCAACAGACGACACGCGTTTGTTGGACCAGTTGTCCCCAATTAACTGGTCTTTAGTCTGAAATGTGTGCACAAACACACACACACACACACACACACACACACACACAGATGTTAGACAGACTCATATTCACTCCTCCACACACTCACATACCTTCTCACAGTGAATGAATCTTTCCACTGATCTGTTATTCTATTTCTAGTCTCTCTGTTTCTCTCTCACACACACACACACACACACACACACACGTACACACTCAGGAACACACACACGCTCATACGTTTGCTGTACAGGTGTTCGGCACACACCCAGCTCTCTGAGCATTTGTTCTGCTTGAAGTCTTAAACAAGTGTTTACCATTATCATTATATACACACACACACAGTCACACACACACTGTTCAGCAAACACACACACACACACACACACACACACACACACACACACACACACACACACACACACACACACACACACACACACACACATTCACGCCTGGTTTACTTCCAGCTCTCTGGTGGAAATGATCTTGTTGATTGGACTGTAACAAGACGTGACCGCGTTCATCAGCAGCGTTCGTCCGTCTGCTGCGCTCAGATCAGTGTGCAGAGAACGTTAGCAGCTCTAGCGTTAGCATTAGCATTAGCATTAGCAGCTAGCTGTGTTCCTGTCGACGTATTTTGATGTGTTTTGAAGTATCGGATTAAAAGAGTTCTTAACAGGAGTTCTGACTCTGGCGTACATTGAAGTCACGTGACTGATCAGCTGTTTCCTCATGGCTCTCATGGCCATGACCTTTATTAATTAACATTAATACATGAAACAAACACAAACTTTGGCTTCACTTCACATCACAGAGGTTGTCATTTGGTGTTTCTGATTGGAGAATTTGGTGCTTATCGAGGTGATTCAACTCTTAATAGTCACATAACAGTCGTGGATCAAAACAAGCATTAATCTGCATTTTGTCTTTTGATTAATGACTCTAAATTTGTAAATTTGCCGTTCGTTTGGATGGAAACATGACTGCTGTTGTCAAATTTAATTAAAGATGAAGGAATGACGATAAAATCAAATGTGGAATAAAATAAAAAGACGTCAAATCAAAGTTTATTTTGTTTTATTGTATCTTTATGTGATGAACTGTACAACACTAATCTATCATACCTCAGAGTAAACGTCAGTGTTTGTACATGTCTTCAGTTCGCACACATACCGTACATACTCACACTCTTTATTGTGTATAAAACTTTAGAGATTTGTGCGTTCATAAAAACTGCATCTTCATGATGAAAGGCCTGTTTGGCTGCAGAGACAGACTTCACAGTATGTTGCTCATAAAAAAAACAGCTGCTGCAGAATTGTACGAACCCCTCAAAGATATTTTTTAAATCAAAGATATGAATCGTGTTCGCACAAAACGTCTTATGTTTTCCATCTGGACGCTCAGCTGGAGCTGCCACATTAGTCCCATCAGGCTTTAATATGTTCACTCGGCCTCCTGTCTTTATTTAGAGGTCAAGAACTCTGCATCTGTATGTAAGACCATTTATTGATTACACTGTAAAGTTCAGCTGTGAAATCCAGTAATTTACTGTTTGTGCCAAGTAGATCACTGTAAACCATTTCACAGTAGTATACTGTGTATTCAGCCAAAAACTACAGTAATTATAGAGTCAGTTACTGTGAATTTCACAGTAACCATTTACAGTGTATATCAGAACATAAATGGACCCTGCTGCGACTAAGTAGAACTTCTATTAACTCTATTAACTCTTCACAAAGAAAGACGACTGAGAACCTTCACAGATGACTGAGGACCTTCCAAGAGGACTGAGAACCTTCACAGATGACTGAGAACCTTCCAAGAGGACTGAGAACCTTCAAGAGGACTGAGAACCTTCCAAGAGGACTGAGAACCTTCCAAGAGGACTGAGAACCTTCCAAGAGGACTGAGAACCTTCACAGATGACTGAGAACCTTCCAAGAGGACTGAGAACCTTCAAGACAACTGAGAACCTTCCAAGAGGACTGAGAACCTTCAAGACTCTGCTGTCTCGCTGTGCATTATCTCTTATCCCCGTGACTTTGGTGCAGTTTACCTTTGAAGTCCGTCTCATTGGACACACCTGGACTGATGTCTGGACAAGATATACAACAGTATGACGGCCTTTAACTTCAGTCAGAGCTGACTGGGTGGCCGGTGGAGAAGAAGAAGACAAACGGACTCACTGACCTGAAGTCAGACCTTCTTTAACTGCTGACCTCTCAACCTGACTAATCCTGACCTCACTGACACACACACACACACACACACACACACACTCACAAAGAACCAATGCAGAACTAAAAGCTGTACCTGAATCAAGATGTGAAGAGGTCATGACCTCGTCCCATTGACCAATCAGAAGCAATCAACATTTAGCTGAATTACATGCAGACTCAGTGAAGCTCTGACTGATCAAACAATCATCACGAGGCCGAACGACTGCGCATATTCAGACGCCGGCTGCACTCCTGCTTTAATGCACTCTGTCTTTATCTTCACATATTCACTCCCCTCAGGCAGAATTGATTCTGCTGCAGAAAGTTTCGTGTTTTTACACATTTTTAATGCATTTTCTCGAGGACGGCTCGACTTCAAATATGTGGGAGTCTCTATAAGTTATCAGGGAAACTAATGGAAGACTTCAACCAGAAAATGACAAATCTGAACACACGATGGTTCAGCGTGACGCAGAGCGTTTGGTTTCCTCTCGTCTTCAGTATTTCATGTCATATTTTCCACCGCGTCCCCCTCAGGGAGAGTACTTTGAGATATCTCCTGCTAAGTTTGCTTTCATCATGCGCTCTATTTCCCATCGTTGGTCCACGTGATGGATGGGATCTATAGGACACAGTGAGGCAGAGCCAAGAGCAGCAGGTCCATAAAAATCTAATCCTGCTTTATTGTCTCCAGCTCAAGTCTGCATGGTTCCCAGAACGTACAAGAACGTGTTTTTGACTCTAAAAAGATCAAAACTCAAATTGACATCATTTATTTCCAGTAAAAGTTTGCTTTTTTTGTTTCATTAACTCGTAGAACACAATGAAGATTTAAAGTTTTCATGGGTTAAAAATGTTGATCTGAAATGTTGGACCTGCTCGAACACAGCGTCCATAAATCAACTTTAAGAAAAGAAAAATGGGATCCGAGCGCAGACAGACCTGATGACCCGCCGCAGTTTGTCCTCAGAACAAATTTAAAGTCACAGAATTAAAAAATAATATTTTATATATTATACAAGACTGATTTAAAGAAATAAACAAGTTCAAGTTTCAGCAACGTACTTAGACTAACATAGACCAACTTAGAACAACAACTTAGGCCAAATAAGATAAACTTGGAACAACTTAGACCAACATAGAACCAGTCTCGACTGCAGCTAAACTTTCCCTTTAACCCTTTCTCTTATTTATATTCATCAGTCACTTCCTGTCTTTGTCCGTTACTGCTTACCGTACTCGTTAGTCACTTTTGTCAGTGCTCTTTGTGTGCGCATTGCACCCCTTCAAAATAAAATTCCATTTTCAACACAATAAAACAAAATAAAAGCATTAAAACACAAACTCCAAACACGCACTGTGAGCTTGTTTACACACATTTTCAAGTTCTTCTTTAGAAAGAAATCTCAGTGTCCTCAGGTGTGATATAACTGAAGAAACTGAAGACTCACTTTCAATCACAGCTTCATTTATTCTGTTTTAACGACGTGTGTGAAACTCTAAGTGTGATTAAAGGATGTACAAACAAACGTGACGACCACACACTCGATGTTTCTCTTCACGGCTGGTTAGAAGCAGACCCTCTGTCAGCCCCCCTGATGAAGGCGCTGTGATTTATTCCTTTTTAAACGCGTTCTGTTGGTGCTGAGTTCTAACAAATGTACCGTGCTGCATTCAAAGACACGGCTCGCCGTCTTTTTTTAGGCACAGCAGTGTCTCCGCAGTGTGGGGTCTGAATGTCACGACGGTCTCGTGGAGTTTCATGGTTAATTTCCTGCGCTCATTCAGGTGATTATTTTCAGCACGGGGAGGTCAAACTCAGCTGACAGACGGCGGCAGGAAAACTGGGAGAGTTTCAAGGTTAATTATTTGCTTTTACTCAAGTTAAGATTTACAGCCGGAGTTCATGAATTTACCTGCAGTCGACCCAAAAGGCTCCAAATTGATCACAGGTGGAAAAAAAGATCGACTCAGAGTCTGAGAAACTGTTTTAAATGTATCACAGCTGCACTAAAGATTATTTTCATCATCCATTAACCTGCATATTCAATGTCAGGGGACGTCACGGAGACTACGTCCAGTTTTAGACAGTCTGCGGGGACGTCACGGAGACTACGTCCAGTTTTAGACAGTCTGCGGGGACGTCACGGAGACTACGTCCAGGTTTTAGACTGTCTGCGGGGACGTCACGGAGACTACGTCCAGGTTTTAGACAGTCCGCGGGGACGTCACGGAGACTACGTCCAGTTTTAGACAGTCTGTACTGGAGTAGTCTGGACTCCAGTGAGGCTGCGCCTATGAGTTGAACACTAAGAAAACATGAACCATCACGACTGTAAAGCTTCTTGTTATTTTAGGACAGTCGTCTCTGCAGGTGAGATAAATGACCTCTTGGAATGAGACCCAGTCATGTTCCCTCCTCTCCTCGCTCCAGTTATCATTCACAGCTCGGGCAGAGTCGAGCTGACAGCGTTACAGAGTAAACAGAGCGTCGGGGCTCGGGCAGAGTTTCAGGGTTAATTTGCTCTGCTTGTTCACGTCGTTTTCTGCCTGCTTTAGCATCGACTCCCCAGAGAGACGAGAGGCAAAGGCTGCGAGGCCTGACTGATGAACTGCTGCTGCTGGAGTGTGTGTGTGTGTGTGTGTGTGTGTGTGTGTGCGTGTGTGTGTGTGTGTGTGTGTGTGATGAATTATTCAAATCATTTACTTACGTAAAAGTAGAAACAGCACACTATAAAACTACTTTATTACAGGCTGAAGCCACGAAGAGAAGAAACGTTAAACTACTTCATGTGCTGCTATAATAATAAATCATATTTAATAACCTCAGCTAACAGCAGCTAACAGCAGCTAACAAACTGAGCTAACATTAGCTAACAGCAGCTACCAAACTGAGCTAACATTAGCTAACAGCAGCTGAAAAACTGAGCTAACATTAGCTAACAGCAGCTGAAAAACTGAGCTAACATTAGCTAACAGCAGCTAACAAACTGAGCTAACATTAGCTAACAGCAGCTGAAAAAATGAGCTAACATTAGCTAACAGCAGCTAACAAACTGAGCTAACATTAGCTAACAGCAGCTAACAAACTGAGCTAACAGTAGCTAACAGCAGCTAATAAACTGAGCTAACTCATGTTAAAGGGACTTAATGACATTTAAAGTTTCATATTTCCCGGTTGGACTCAAACGTGTCGTCTCTCTCAGATTTGAAGAACGGGTCGGCGGTCTTCTGGGAGGGCGGAGTCAGCGGCGGGTATCAGGCGTTGCTGTTGGACGAGGATCAAGGATGGCTGTTGGTCGGAGGGAAGGACCACATCTACCTGCTGAGGCCCGACAGCTTGGATCAGCCCACTCGTACGGTGAGTCGTTAAAACGCAGCGCTGATCAGAATAATGAAATCTGTTTAAAGATAAAGAGATTTTAATTGTTTCCGTGTGTTCGATTCAAACTCAATCAGATCTACTGGCCGGCTGCCAGAGAACATGTGGAGCACTGCCGACTGGCGGGGAAAAGTCTGGAGGTAAGCGACTTTAAATCAGGATAAAACTGTGACACGATAAACATCTTTACACGTGTTTTATGAGTTTATTTAAGAGAGTTTGACATTTAAATGCACTTGTTCACTTTGTTACTGAGTGTTAGACGAGATGTTTGATACCTCACATGCCTGTACCCGGAATACTGTATGAAGCTGCAACCAGCAGCTAGCTCACTTAGCTTAGCATAAAATGACCTTCCTGCTAAGCTAACAGGCTCCTGGAAGCTTCATATTTGTGGTTCATCGTTCACGTACTGGTCAGTTTGTGACCATATTCACCTGTAGTGTCTCACAGATGATCGTTGATGTCTGCATTGTTGTTACATGATAAAAAATAGAACATTAAAACAAAATGTTGATATATTTTATTTTGTTTTATTATTACAGACAGACTGTGCTAACTTCGTGCGGCTGCTGCAGCCGTTCAATAAGACCCACGTTTATGCCTGTGGTACCGGAGCCTTCCACCCACAGTGTACATACCTGCACTTAGGACACAACACAGAGGTAAACACATATTCATGTGTTTGTTTATTTAGGTCTATAAATTTAGTTTAATATGAATTTATTTATCATAACTTTAGGTTGCATTTGTTTCTTATATTTTAGAGACTCAAGTCATGCTCACTGCTCCACCATAAACTGAGCTAGCATTAGTTAACAGCAGCTAACAAACTGAGCTAACATTAGCTAACAGCAGCTAACAAACTGAGCTAACATTAGTTAACAGCAGCTAACAAACTGAGCTAACATGAGCTAACAGCAGCTAACAAACTGAGCTAACATTATCTAACATTAGTTAACAGCAGCTAACAAACTGAGCTAACATTAGCTAACAGCAGCTAAAAAACTGAGCTAACATTATCTAACATTAGTTAACAGCAGCTAACAAACTGAGCTAACATTAGCTAACAGCAGCTAACAAACTGAGCTAGCATTAGTTAACAGCAGCTAACAAACTGAGCTAACATTAGTTAACAGCAGCTAACAAACTGAGCTAACATTAGTTAACAGCAGCTAACAAACTGAGCTAACATTATCTAACATTAGTTAACAGCAGCTAACAAACTGAGCTAACATTAGTTAACAGCAGCTAACAAACTGAGCTAACATTAGTTAACAGCAATTAACAAACTGAGCTAACATGAGCTAACAGCAGCTAACAAACTGAGCTAACATTATCTAACATTAGTTAACAGCAGCTAACAAACTGAGCTAACATTAGCTAACAGCAGCTAAAAAACTGAGCTAACATTATCTAACATTAGTTAACAGCAGCTAACAAACTGAGCTAACATTAGCTAACAGCAGCTAACAAACTGAGCTAACATTAGTTAACAGCAGCTAACAAACTGAGCTAACATTAGTTAACAGCAGCTAACAAACTGAGCTAACATTAGTTAACAGCAGCTAACAAACTGAGCTAACATTATCTAACATTAGTTAACAGCAGCTAACAAACTGAGCTAACATTAGTTAACAGCAGCTAACAAACTGAGCTAACATTAGTTAACAGCAATTAACAAACTGAGCTAACATTAGCTAACATTATCTAACATTAGCTATCAAACTGAGCTAACATTAGCTAACAGCAGCTAACAAACTGAGCTAACATTAGCTAACAGCAGCTACAGTTGGCAGCAGTTTATTGTCCATCAGGAATCTTAGTGCTGTATGAATGACAGACACAGTCAGTCTCCTCGTCCTCCTCCAGTTTGTCGTCATTGTGTTTGTGTGTGGTCTCTCCCTCTCTCCGGTAGGAACCATCGTTCACGCTGTCTCACATGTTCGAGTCCGGCAGAGGAAAATGTCCCTTCAGTCCCAGAGAGCCGTTCACGGCCAGACTGACCGGTAGGTCTCATCCAGTCCACCCACACTCGCACATCAGTGGACACTTAAATCATCTCCTGTCGTGTCCGCGATGTGCTGTCACTGACAGCGTACAATCCCTCCACTGTCTCACTGCTGGCTGCAAGTGTGTGTGTGTGTATGTGTGTGTATGTGTGTGTGTGTGTGTGTGTGTGTGTGTGTGTGTGTGTGTGTGGTCTGTTTCACTTATTCACATGCTGACGTCAGCATCTGTTGCCCCGAGTGACATTATGGAGATAAAACGCATCGACTGCATTTGGATCCTGCAGACAAAGACCTCCACCACCTCCTCCACCTCCTCCACCACCCATAAAGTCAGCTTTAAGTTGTCAAACTGAGTTTTTTAGAGCTGATAGTTGTGAGCAGTAAACACACGGAGGGGATGGAGCTGCAGTGTTTGTATCTGAGGATAAACATCAAGTGACTCTTGAATTAAATGAAATTAAACTGATGTGTCGTGTTGCCTCAGTGAGGCGGACAGACTGAGTGAATATTGAGCTTCAACGGGGTGACACATTTTGTCATGTTAGTTTTTTATAATTTATTCGAACAATGTACCAAGAAAACAAGAAAACAGTTCATTTAGAGCACGATCAGCAGATTCATCTACAGCACGAGTCTTCAAACTTCCACCAAGCACGCCTTCGATAAGAGACAGACAGAACGGGGACCCCGACACCTAACAACGTTTCTCTCTCTCTTTAGACGGTGAACTTTATGCAGGCACCTCCGTCGACTTCATGGGGGCCAACGCTGCGATCTTCCGTACGTCTCTGCAGGGCAGCAGTCAACATTACATCCGGACTGAAGCCTACGACCACAACTGGCTCAACGGTGAGAAGATCCAGTTTGTAGCCAAAGAGGTGACAGCGAGTCACTGTAGAGCAGTAGTTAGCAGCAGTTCAGGGTTACTCTGGTGATATGATGCCCGCTTTGTTTGGAGCATGATTTCGACAACATCCCCCGCAGTGCTGACTCCTCTTTGGGGTCTAAATCTGTCTTTTTGAGTCCAGAAGGCGGCTAGTGTTCAGAGTGATGACGGTTTTTACATTTTTCACCTTCAACAGTGAAAGTAAAGTGTTTTTGTCCTCCTCTCTTATAATTCCTGACTCCTAAACCAATCACTAACACTCTCCCGTCTCGCTCTCAGAGCCGGAGTTCGTGGGCTCGTTCTCCATCCCCGACACTCACAGTCCAGACGACGACAAGGTCTACTTCTTCTTCAAGGAGAGGGCAGTGGAGGCCGGACAGTGGGACAAGAGGGTGTACAGCCGAGTGGCTCGAGTCTGCAAGGTAGAGAACAGAGAAAGAGTCGATTATTTCTGTTTATGGACTGAAAGTAACCTCAAACTTTCATATTTTCATCTGCAATGTTCCCTTTGTTTCTCCACCCTGTCTTTACCTCTCTCTTCCTCTGCCTCCGTCCAGAATGACGTCGGCGGGAAGAGGAGTCTGATCAACCGTTGGACGACGTTCCTCAAAGCCCGGCTGGTCTGTTCTGTCCCCGGTCCGTCCGGAGTCGACACGCAGTTCGATGAGCTCGGTAACACTTCCCTCCTTTTCCTTCCTTTATCTCCTCTGTGACCTTTGATATCACGTCCCTGCATCTTCACTTCATCTTCCTCAACTTTGACAAGTGAGCAATGTCCCCTCCTTTCCTTTCCTTCCCTCTGTCCTCCTCCCTCGTCTGTTCTCACTTCAGATGACCGAGCTGTAAACTCTGTTTGAATCATTCTCTGAGCTCATCTGGCAGAGAGAACGCAGAGTATGTCCAGTTATTCTGAACAGTGCAAACACTGAAAACTAGAGACAAGACATCTGACAGGGACTCTTCATTTCAGGGACCCGTCTTCAGATTCAGACAAACTGATTCTAAAAATGTCTTCATGTTTTTCCAGAGGACATCTTTGTTCTGGAGACCAAGGACCCTCAAAACCCGACAATCTATGGAGTCTTCAGTACATCCAGGTGAGAACGTGTTCAGTACTGTAACAGAACATGCACATCATCGTAGAAAAGGTGCATTAAAGTTGCATTGTAAATCCCAGAACTGAACATTTAAAGTCTCCTGCCCCATTAGCATTACCACTTGCCCAGCTCCGGTTCTGGCACGACACCGGCTCCACTCCCCGTCAGCATTCCTCCGAGCCCCGGGCCTGTAAATCACAGAGAGTTGAGGCGGAGCAGCCAGAGGACATCAGAGGGAAAACCAGAAAACATTTTCTCCATAAAATATGATCCAGTTTCACCAAAATCAGTGAAATAGTTGGTGGTGTTGTATTCTCCGCCACAATATAAGTAGATTTACAGCACATGATGATAGTCCACAGCACACACAAATCAAACAGGGAAACCCTGAATGTTTTCTCATGGCAGACTGATCAAACAAATCCAAACAAAGACTTTTAATCTACTGTAAATGAAAAACACTTCTTGAGCTGTTGCGTTTCTTCAAACACGAGAAATATCGGAAGAAAATCTGTTTTTAAAAAGACAACAGAAGGGAGCGTTTCATCTCCGTCTTCATCTGAGCTGGAAAATGAAGACAGATGGTTTGAAAATCTTCTCTTGAGTCGCAGCAGAGACACTACAGGCTGTCGTACAAGGTCACACATCTACATACCAACATGGACGGCATTCCTCATTTACTGTGATTCTGTGAATACACATACAGTATGTGTACTGATGGGGTGATTGTCTGTTTGAAGGCGAGGCAAAGTGACCAGAAACTACCGTAAAATAACAGATAACGTGTACGATCACACACACCACCAACTGTTTCACTGATTCTGGTGAAACTGGATCATATTTTATGGAGAAAATGTTTTCTGGTTTTCCCTCTGATGTCCTCCGGCTGCTCCGCCTCAACTCTCTGTGATTTACAGAGTTTATGATGGACAGTGAAGTAAACTGCTGACAACTGTAGCTGCTGTTAGCTCATGTTAGCTCAGTCTGTTAGCTGCTGTTAGCTAATGTCAGCTCAGTTTGTTAGCTGATGTTAGCTGCTGTTAGCTAATGGTAGCTCAGTCTGTTAGCTGCTGTTAGCTAATGTCAGCTCAGTTTGTTAGCTGATGTTAGCTGCTGTTAGCTAATGCTAGCTCAGTCTGTTAGCTGCTGTTAGCTAATGTCAGCTCAGTTTGTTAGCTGATGTTAGCTGCTGTTAGCTACTGTTAGCTCACTTTGTTAGCTGCTGTTAGCTAATGTTAGCTCACTTTGTTAGCTGCTGTTAGCTACTGTTAGCTCACTTTGTTAGCTGCTGTTAGCTAATGTTAGCTCAGTTTGTTAGCCGGGCTGCTCGGACTGTGAGCTCTTCTCTTTTTCTTCATCTTTTGTTGGAGTTTGTTTGTTTTTTTGGAAAGAAAGCGTTAGCTTAGGGAGGATCTCCTCCACCTTCACATGCACACTCCAACAGGCCGGCACGTGCACACCCAGCGGGATAGAGGGTCAGAGGTCAGGCGTGGGTGGGTGTCAGGGTCAAAGGTGAAGAGGCCCAGCTGGTGGTGTTATTGTAACCCTGTTGTAATAAAACACTCCCACCTCTGTTTCCTCTCCTCTCCTCTCCTCTCCTTGTTCACTCCCTCGTCTCCTATCCATCCCTCCTTGCTGCAGCTCTATATTTCGTGGTTCAGCTGTGTGTGTGTATTCCATGGCCTCCATCCGTGCTGCGTTCAACGGACCTTTTGCTCATAAAGAAGGTCCGGACTATCGCTGGGTGGAGTACAAAGGCCGCATCCCATACCCGAGACCTGGCACTGTGAGTACACACAGACTGAAGTACTCCCACAACCATAACTGACAAGAAACAGACTTTCTTTTATCATATTCTATAAAAATGTTTGTTTTTGTTACCTTACAATGAGTGAAATGTTTCTACAGGAGCCCAGAACGGACAAACTGAACACCGGCTCTATATGATGCATTTTACACATCTCATGGCCACCATAGTACTTTGCATGAGGTGGTTGCAATCAGCAGGTACACCACTAGACCACTTTTTGGTGAATTAACATCAATATTTCTGTATTTATTCTTGGTTTTGGCAGTCATGCGCCTCCATAGCCTGGACAGTATGAGGTGTCGGTCGCTTGAAGCTCACAGTCTTTAACTCTTTGTAAATCTGGTGTCGACAGGTTGGTATTTATGTTTGTGTGAGTTTCCTGTGAGATCAGACTCATGACGACGAGCCGATGAAGCTGTGAGAGGCTTAAACTGAACTCCTCTGGGAAAGCTCAACCTGTCAGGACGGCCGAGAGTTGAGTGTTTGAGTGCGTCAGGTGTTATTTCATTGTCCCCGATGGGGAATTCACCTCTGCGTGGAGAGGTTTGTGTCGGGGGTTTGATTCCAGGAGAGGTCGGCGTCCATCGATCTTCACATCTTTAAATATTTCTCGTGTTTTCATACTTTCCTCCCCGACGTCACTCTCCGTTCCTCCTCTGCTGACTTCTTCTTCTTTTATCTCTCATTTTTTAATATTTAGTTCTGTTAATCATATAAAACCTTTCAGAAGTCGTGAATCTTCAGCTCACACATGAGTTTTTGTACTTTGGATGACTCAAAGTATTTCAGTTTGTTCCAAACATTTTTGGCTCAGCTGACACCCCGTAAAACAAACTCACAGGTTAACCGTCTTTACTGTGAACATGTGTTGGAAATAATTTAACTAATCACTGATTTATACTTCTCAAAATGTTTCAAAGTTTTTAGAGATCAAGAAGAAAGTTCAGACAAACTACAGAATAGTTTGTGCTCTGATGTTTCTCTTTATGTCTCATCAGATAAACTCAGTTTTAAAGATCTTCTCGAGTGCTCGACGTGTTTCTGTAACAAAGTTCTTCTTCTTATTCCAAAACAATCTGAGTTAACAAACAGTTTTACCGGATGCTGTCGCCCTCCTTCAGCACCTGCTTGCACCCTCATGGCCATCGCCTCGACACCTTTCATGCTGATAAAGTTTCTCTTCTTGTCCGTCAGTGTCCCAGCGAGACGTACGACGCTCTCCACAAGTCCACCAAGGACTTCCCGGACGAGGTGGTGAGCTTCATGCGGCAGCACCAGCTGATGTGGGAGCCCGTCCTGCCTCTGGGCGGCAAACCCATCCTGACCAAAGTCAACGCCGCCTACATGCTGAAGAGGGTCGTGGTGGACAGGGTGGACGCTGAGGACGGACATTATGACGTCTTACACCTGGGAACAGGTGAGGAGGGAGGGAGTCAGTTTTCATGGTTCATAGTGAAAACTGCAGGTGTACCAACTGTAAAAGGTAAAAGACAAAATTAAAATAACTTAAAATATTCGTTGTTGAAAGCAGTCATCTAGTCAGTGCAAAAAATGGTTGAACTGCCCTTTAAGAGAAACCAATGAAAGCAGTTAAACTGGAAACAATCAAAGAAATTGAATTTTGTAATGAAGTGCCAGAAATAGTCAAAATATACGCAGTGTAAGCAGGCGAAGTGTCAGTCAGAATGTAAACAGGAAGTCTTAAAATGGTAATTTTCCAGTTGTCATGCGTGCACTAAAAGCAGTTGAACTGTCATTCGAAGAATAAGAGATGAAAGCAGGACAAGATGTTTTAAAATATGAATTCTTTGCATATAAAATATTATGCTGGAGTTGCAGTTCAAGATCACTGAAAGGAGTTGAAGTGTCACTTGAAGTTAAAACACTGAAAGTGTGTGAAAAAGCTGCATAAAGAAGTTGAGGTGATTTCAGCTGAAGTGTAACTGCTTGAAGTCGTTGAGCAGTTTCAATTTCAGGTTGTATGGAAGCAGTGAAAGCAGTGAAAGCAGTGAAAGCAGTGGAAGCGTGTGCACGGCAGGTTTCAGGACTAGTAGTTCCAGTTGTCCTGCGTGTACTAAAAGCAGTTAAACTGTCATCTTAAGAATAAGAGGAGATGTTTTAAAATGTGAATTCTTTGCATGTAAAATATTAAACTGGAGTTGCGGTTAAGAAAGACTTGTTGAGTTGAAGTGTCAGTTGAAGTTAAAATATTAGGGTGTTAAAGAAAGTTGAAGGTGATTTCAGCTGAAGTGTAACCACTTGAAGTCGTTGAGCAGTCAGTTCAATCTCAGGTTGTAGGTTGTATTCGTTTGTATGAAAGCAGTGAAAGCAGTGAAAGCGCATGCACGGTTGGTACAATTTATGATCCGCGACAATTCAATCAAACTGCCTGGGAATGTGGGATGAAGGAAGGAATAACAGAGGCCTGGTGAAAGAGAGAGATTATAATAAGCTTCATTTCATGTTGTTTCAAGGGAAATAAAAACAGATGAACATGTCGGACAGAGAAATAAAAGACTGAAAACACAAAGTGAAGCATGAGTGGACAAAAGAAAACATGGAGACGTACAGGACAGCATGGAAGCTTTCTTATAAAAACGAAAAGAGATTTAAAAGAAATTATACAGAGGACAGAGCAAAGGGTTAATGCTGATAGATGTGGTGGGAGAAGACATGGAGGGTGGAAACTGCAAAAAAACAAAATAATGGTTTAAAGAGTCTTTCAGGATTTAGGAAATACCTTAAATTCCTTGAGAAACCTTCTGGGTTTTTCAAAAATCGGCAGGTAATAATTATTTTTCGACGCTCTGTGACTTAAATGTAGCAGAAACACACGAGAGGCGCAAACTGACAGCAGGTCAGTCGAGTAAAAAACCAACAGGGAAAAAAATCCAGACAAGAAAAAGAAACAAGTTAAATAATCTTTCGACAGTTTCATATTTGAACCAAACCACGTCATTAAAGTGTCACGGAGGATGACAGAGTGCGGTTCATTTGTTCATTTGTTGTGTGTAAACATCCTGCATCCATTCATTATCTTTTTAAAGTAACTCTGAAGGTGGGAAAGTTTACTGTTTTATCCTGAAGCAACACTTCTCAGCGGGTGAATGGGTTCCTGAGTGTGTCTGCTCTTTGTAAGTGTGTGTGTTCATAAAAAGCCTGAAGCTGTATGTAGGTAATGGTGATCCTGTGTGTGTGTGTGATAAATGGTGGAGGTTATTTAACTGCTGGTGACAGGCCGAGGGGCCAGAGGTGGTCCGACGGCTCCATACGTCTCCTCTAAGTGGATTCCTCTCCAACATCTCTCATCTCCCCATCAACTGCACATTTACCTGCTGATAAATGCTCTTTGTGCTCTTTCAAGTGCTCTGATTTTCACGTTATACAAGCAGGACGGGTCTTCTGACTCATCTGCTACTTTTATTTAGTCGCTGTTTGTTAGGAAAGATAGTGCCGCTCTTTTTATATATCACAGTGCTTAGCCACGTGCTACCGTCAGGATGGTTTACTCTAAATATAAAATATACTTTAAGAAGTCTTCAGGTTTCTCTGAGGTCATGCAGTTGAGTAGTGGCTTTCTAAATTCAGTTTCAGTTTGTCATCTTAGAGAAGTTACACAGATTATCAAAGCGTATGCAGACGATGTTCAATTATACGTTGCATTAAAGCCTGAAATTGTAACTGACTGCCTGAACTCTATAAAGATTGGATGGCAGAACATTTCCTACATCTCAGTGCTGACAAAACAAAAAGGTTTTCTTGGCTTTGAGGTGATGGAAGGTCTCAGTTCTCGTTCCTCTTCTGTTAAATCCTCCCTACGAAATTCAGGTGTGTCTATGGACATGGTTCTGAATCTGGACCAAGTTGTCTGTTTGTTACATTCCTGTTTTTCCAGCTGCAAAGCTCAGGTCCATTGTGTCTGAAGTGGAGATGGAAGTGATAATTCATGCCCTTATTTCATTCAGACTATTATTACTCCCTCTTCACTTGCCTCAGCAGAACATCTCTGGATCGTTTATCTTAGCGTGTCATCAGTGGCCACCAATGCAGATTATTCAGATTTCCCTGAGCTCATGCAGTTGAGGCTTTCTAATTCAGTTTTAAGCACATATTCATCCTTATTAAGTGGTTTAACTTTTGTCATCTAAGAGAAGTTACACAGATTATCAAAGCGTATGCAGACGATGTTCGATTATACGTTGCATTTAAGCCTAAAATTGTAACTGACTGCCTAAACTCTATAAAGATTGGATGGCAGATCATTTCCTACATCTCAGTGCCGACAAAACACAGTTTTCTTTCTGATCCAAGTCTTTGTTCAGAAGGTGTCGGCTCTCTTTCCTCTTCTGTTAAATCCTCCCTACAAAATTCAGGTGTGTCTCTGGACATAGTTCTGAATCTGGACCAACTTGTCAAGTGTTTGATTCATTCCTGTTTTTCCAGCTGCAAAGCTGTACTGTATCTGAAGTGGAGATGGAAGTGATAATTCACGCCTTTATTTTATCGCATTCAGAGTATTGTAACTCCTTTTCGACCTGCCTCAGCAGAACATTTCTAAATCGTTTATAATTAATGTTAGCGTGTCCTCAGTGACCACCAATACAGATTCTTTAGATTTCTCTGAGGTCTTGAGGCTTTCTAATTCAGTTTTAAGTGCATATTCATCCTTATTAACTGCTTTAACTTTGGTCATCTTATAGAAGTTACATAGATTATCAAAGCTTATGCAGACGATGTTCGATTATACGTTGCATTTAAGCCTAAAACTGTAACTTACTGCCTCGACTATAAAAATTGGATGGGACATAATTTCCTACATCTCAGTGCTGACAAAACATCGATATACTGTAAAGGCTTCAAGCAGGCAAAGTAAACCTGGGAAAATATTCAAAATAGAGTGTACATTGATTTTGTTGCTGCCTCTGTCCATAGCTGTACTTTGCTTAGCCTCATGCTGGTCCTCTTGTAGCATCATGCCTACAGATATCTGTCAATAAAAGATGTTTGTCAGTGATAGTTTGATCATAGATCTGACAGAACAGTGAACAATGTCAGTTAAACACTGTTCTTTGTGTTTTTACGGCTGAGATCCTGCATATTTTGGAGATATTTATTGATGAGCTCGTGTGGTGCACAAATATTTATAAATTCTCTTTTAGGACTTCTTGATTTGTGGCTTCTTCACGTTTATTATTTTTGCCTTATTGGGTCGAGACTCAGAAGAAGAAGAAACGCTGGCCTGCTGTCAGACTCTAAAAAGAAATGTTACAAAGGACATCACGTTCATCATTAGTCCATGTAGGGTAGGCTTGTATGACAGACTCATCCCGACACACACACATGCATAAACACACACACATACACACACACACACACACACACACACACACACACACACAACACCCAGCATGTAATAGTCTCAGTTTAGTACTCACATAGCTGTAAACAGACACACACACACACACACACACACACACACAGGAGGTTTCCCACAGTGGGTTCTCCGAGGTTTATGAGGTTCCCTGGGAGCATCTTGACTGTGTGTGTGTGTGTGTGTGTGTGTGTGTGTTTGTGTGTGTGTGTTTGTGCTCCATTACAGTGTGCTTACAAACAGTGTGTAGCTTCACTGTAACAGCTGGTGTGTGTGTCTGCAGTAAATCCTCCCAGAAGTTTTTTTTTTTTTTTTTTTTTTACATTGTGTTACGTTTAGTTTCTGGATTCCTCCGTCGCCATGGTTACCCCTATAGAAAGTCTTGAAATACGTCCTCGCGGTGTTTTCACGTCGTGTTCGCAGCGTCCATTTAAACTCACTGATCACACTCTGTGACATTTCAGTTGAACTTGACGTTCGAGGCCAGATCAACTTTTTCTGTGACGCGCCTTTGGAGCGCAGATATCAGCCAGAAACAAACTGCTCATGATCAACAAACTGGTGTGAAGCCAACGTTCCAGGGAAAACGTTCAGGAAATTTAATCCACAGAAAAATGGAAAAATTGTGTCTGACAGAAAAAAATGAAACGTGATGCCAAAATAAGCAACATTTTTATTTGTTTTGTGTTCTGCTGTTATTTGTCTTCACAGGCTGTTTCCAATAAACCAATAAAAAAATGTATTAGACATTAAAATGAAGGAAAATTCTCACTTTGAGCTCTAAGTTTTATTTGAAGGTGCCAACTAAAGTCTGCACAGCATAAATTCAACCACTGAATCATTCAAATCTTCAACATTTCTTATTTTTCATGGAATAAACATTGTTTGTGTGCAGTTAAAGAAGGATCTCATGTTCATGTTGAAATATTTTGTTCAATCAAAGATACTTTAGCTGTTTGGCTTTCTTCGTTTGAGTAAAGAGGTCAACAGATCGTTGAGTTTGGATCAGTCAGACTAATAAATGTTTCCATTGTTGTTGAAGACAGATTATTTCAGTTCATTTACTGCTGAGCTTTAAAGCATCGATCGTCCTCGGATATTTCTGTTTGTTCACTTCATGAAGTTTTATTGTTGCTGTTTTTAGGTGTTGAATCAGTTTCTGTGCAGCGGTTCTTAAACTTTCTTTAAGTTTATTTATTAGATCAAATTTTATTCATGTATTTATCTACTTTTGCAAAAATATAATATAAATAAAATATTTGGTTCAAAGCCAAAATCTGAGTGTGTTTTTGTGATAACACATCGTGTGTTTCTGTTTTTGTTCCAGATGACGGGAAGGTGGTGAAGGCCGTGTCGGTCATCAAAGACAACTGGGACACCGAGGAAATAATTCTGGAGGAGCTGACCGTCTTCCAGGTGATCAATAAAGATCAATAAAGATCAACATAACAACATTAATTAGTTAACTTTTCATATGATGCAGCATCCTCATCAAACTTTACCTGAATCGCAGCAGACACAGTGTTGTTGTCTGTTCACATCATCCCTCAGAATCTGGACTTTTATGGCCAAAAGCAGAAACTTGTTTTCTCGTGCCCGTCCTCGCGTGAAGTTTCCAATGGAACATATTTGTCTGGAAGAACTCCACTAAACAGAAAAACAGATAGCAGGGCACATTTTTCCCAAGGTCCTCTGTGTAAATAAGCTGATGGGGAAGAGGAGGAGAGAGAGGAGCGAGGAGGAGCGAGGAGGACAGAGGAGATGAATTAAAAGACGTGATGATGTGAGGAAATAAATAAATAAGATCAGGAAGCTTTAAAAACAGAGCGCAGGTGAAGGGAAGGAAGAAAGACAGAACACAGACACAAACAAACAAACAGGACGCTCTTTGTTATTTACTCATTAAAACAGGAAGTGAGCCACTTCCACCAGCTGACACAAACATTTGATGAACTGCAGTGTTTGTTTCAGTTTGCTCTCAGCTGACGGCTGACCTGGAGCCAGCGGACGGCGGCTTTGAGCCCGCGGTCGGTCAGTTTGTCGGCCGTGACACGACACAGGAGAGCCAGATCACCGCACAGATACCTCTTTCTTCATCTCTCAGCTCAGACCGGTGGTCAGGGGTCATTTACTCCATTTGTGCAGCGCTGAAACGAGTCAGTGAGCCGGAAAGAATGGAGCTGAGGGGTAATTCAGTCCTCTGAAGGAAGAAAGAGACTCATTAGATTTGTAATCTCAGGAGCTGCTGCAGCGTTTAACGGATCCCTTCACCTCCGCGAGGCTGAAATATCAGTTTTCAGTTTTTAAGCCATCCGTCTTCTTCATGTTATTCCAGGTGTAGTTTCTGTGCTTCACAGGAAGTTATATGGTGCCTTTTATTTTGAAATTAAGTCGTCCTTAAGTCGTGTCTCCATCAACGTGTTTTGATGCATTTTGAAGTATCTCATCAGAAACGTCAAAATTCAAAAGAACTTTGAAAAAAACAGGAAACAGGATGTGACGTAGCGAACATTGAAGTCACATGTCTGCCTTCCAAATCTGACACACTGCACCTTTAAGCTCTGTATATAGAAACGTCACAAAACGTTCAGGATATTTCAGATCAAACCTAAAATGCACTCTAACCTTTACAGGTGGACTTCATTTGACCTTCTCTAAACTTTGTCCAACTGTTCAAACTCATCCGTGTTCTCCTGTTTTCTCCTGCAGACTCCTTCTCCCATCCTGAGCATGGAGCTGTCGACCAAGAGGGTAAGTGAAGGAGTAAACTTCAGTTTAAAACGTCAATAAAAAGAATAAAGATGGACCATTTGACTCTTAAAGAAGTTTTTAGTAAGTCAACAACAAAGCTGGGACAACTCAAACTACATTTTTGTTGAGATACCGTCGATGAATCAACATAGAAAGATGTTCTTGTGGGAGTTGACCACATTTCTTTGATGGATCTGCAGCTCCAAAGCCAGAGGACTTCCCATGATTCTCCATCATGTTTCCTCTCTGTAACAGTAGTAGGACGGATGATGAACGCACAAAAATGTAATGAAATGTTTTTTCTTCTTTCTGCTCCACAGCAACAGCTGTACGTGTCCGGCGAGCTCGGAGTGGCCCAGCTGGGCCTCCAGAGGTGCGAGTTATACGGGACCGACTGCGCCGAGTGCTGCCTGGCCCGAGACCCGTACTGCTCCTGGGACGGACAGACCTGCTCCAGGTTCTTCCCCACCAGCAAGAGGTAACGGACAAGAGGGTCGATGGCTTTATCCAAGAAATGAGCTTGTACCAGGCTGTAAACATTTTAACATGGGGACTTATGGACTGACTCACTTCTGGGGCCAGCCTCAAGTGGACGACAAGAGGAACTGCAGTGTGTGGCTTCACTTCACAGCCACAGAGTTTGACCCTCAGATGTGTTTCAGTCTAATAAAGCTCTGGTTCTCAACCTGAGGGTCCCGGCTCCTGCTAGAGGTCGCCAAAGCCTCATGAGGGGTCGCGAGGCGTTCAGGGCGCATTGTTCAGTTTGTTATCAGCTGTTCTCTTCTGTTATTGTTCTGCATGAAACATCCATAAAATATGTCACTTAGTGAGTCAACTCCATGAAGAAAACGTCCCTGAAGAGAAGAAGGAGGAGGAAGAGGAGGAGGAGGAGGAGGAGGAGGTGCAGGGTCAGAGACCGACAGAAGGAGACATGACAACGATTTTTACCATGACTGAAACAACACGCTGTGTTTTCATAGTCTGTTCACGCTTCATGTTTCCTCATTCATGATCGCAGTAGCTTCATATTTTCAGCCCTGAGGAGGAGGGAGGAGGGAGGAGGAGGGAGGAGGAGGAGGGAGGGAGGAGGGAGGAGGAGGAGGGAGGAGGATTTAATGCTGTTATACGACTTTATCTAAAGGCAGCTGCGTTATCTGCTGCTGTTTACTGTAACTGTTACAGACAACAGTCAAATGTAATTTAATGTTTATTTAACACATATATTCTAAATGTGTGTGTGTGTGTGTGTGTGTGTGTGTGTGTGTGTGTGTGTGTGTCAGGCGGGCTCGGAGACAGGATGTAAAGCATGGAGACCCCTGGAGTCAGTGTCCAATCACAGAGGACGGTAAGGATTTCCTCCGTCTGATGTGAACGAACTGTTTCTGTTTGTACGATTGTCCTGACGGCGGTTACGTAACGGGCGGCCGACCAGCCGGCGTGGTCCGTCTGTGCTCGGAGGATTTCCACACACACACACACACACACAAACACAAACACACACACACACACACACACACACACACACACATATACACTCAGTGATTGATGACTTTTATTTTGAAGTGCCATCGCAGGGATGGAATGCAAAGCGTCAGAGCGGGACGGGACGGTCTGTCTGCTGGCTCCATCACAGATCTGCATAAATCCTCAACACGACGTGTTTTCATGCACGGGTCAATGCTTTCTTTCACAACATGTTTGTTTTTCAGACTAGTAGAAAGAAAACACCCAAAATCCAAATTTCTGTTTGTTTGACGTCACTTTGTCTGTTTGTGTCTGCAGAACTCACATTAATGCCTCATCTGCATATTTAAACATGAAACTTCAGAAAACTTGTAATACAATAAATAATAATTGTCTTAATGTGAGTATTGGTGAAGTTTCATGGTGATCTGTGAGTTCACCTGTAGTGTCTGAATGTTACAGTGCAGATCTTTAAAGGTCGTTTTCTCTGAGACAGATCTGAACTCCAGCAGCTCCACCAATCCACCAAACCTCCCAGTTTGTCTCCTGTTTATAGTTCACAGATCACTCAGAGTCTGATTTATGCAACATTTGATTAATAAAAACATGGAGAACGTTGATTTTTTTTTTATGGTTGTTGACGGTGATAAAAAGAGAAACTTTGACTCCAGCATGTCAACAAGAAGTTTGAACCTGGATTTATGTTACATTCATGTTCTGGAAATGTATGAAAATGTGTGTATTTTTAATGAGATAATGCCTCATTTGCATATTTAAACGAAAAATCTCAGAGAACATGTAAATACATTAAAAAATCGTCTTAATGTGAGTGATCAGCTGTGGAAGTTTGATGGTGATATCTGTTTTAATCCAAAGTCCTGAGCACGTTTTCAGTTTTTACTGTGACGGCAGATCAATAATTTAAAGGATGATATTCATGAAGTGATACTGTAGTAACTTAAAACAAAACACAGTACTGACAGGAAATACAGTGAAACACCTTCTATTAGCAGAAGTAGTGCGCACTCTAGAGGTTGTACTGTGTAACTGCAGTTTCTCTGCAGGATGAAATGTTGTATCAGTGTTTTCCGTCTGTCGTCACTTCATGTGCTGAATATATATTTCTGTTTCTGCAGACTCGGACTCTGTGCAGGCGAAGTCGGTGTACGGCGTGGAGGGAAATTCCACCTTCCTGGAGTGCGTCCAGGCTCGGTCGCCGCAGGCCGAGCTCAGGTGGACGATGCGGCGCTCAGAGAACCAACAGCAGCAGACTGTCAGTCAGACGCATGAAAGCAGAGAGGTGAGCCAACATTGAATCAGCATTGATTCAACATTCATCTTCTCAGCATTGAAAAACAAAGTCTGCAGCCGTGTCACCTCCTCGTCTGTCGTTTTGTCTCAGCTCTCTCAGAGCGATGACCGCCTCCTCCACATGAAGCGAGGTTTGCTGATTCAGCACTTGGAGATGTCTGATTCAGGCCTCTACACCTGCTCCAGCCACGAGCACTCCTACAGCCAAGTCCTGGTCCGATACCGCGTCCACGTCATCCCCAACGACAGCCTGCATCCGACCCGCTACCAGCAGAAGCTCAGCCCGAACCACCCGGGCCCCGCAGTCGTCGGGAAGATCGGCTCAGCCGGGGTTGCCGGGTTTCTCGGTCAGTCCGGACCCCCTCATCATCATCATCTTCATCAACAACCGCCTCCACTGCCGGGACACAGGAACTCGTGGCTGTCCCAGCATCCTCAGCAGCTTCCTGTGAAGAGCTACAAAGACCTGCAGATGGTGGACACCAACAGTCTGAGCGTGGACGAGTACTGCGAGCAGCTGTGGTACCGCGAGAAGCGCCGGCAGCAGAAACTCCGCACGCTGAAGCTGAAACAGGAGAGCAGGAAAGCCCGGGTGAGGAGGCACAACCCGCCTGAGGTCCCCCTCTAGTCCCCCCGCTGGAGGACACAGAGACTGCCTGTGGACAACAGATCCTGGAGGACGAGGAACAGTTTAAATAACACCAACGGGTGAAGACGCCGACTATATTTAGCATTAAAGACTGAACAGAAGAGAGTAGTGTATCCTCGTGATGAATATTTTGATATTTAGACACAGTTAATGTTTTATTAGCAACATTCATAATGTTTTTGGACGTAGACGCTCCGAGCTTCAGCTAAAATAAGAAACATGAAACATTTTGACCCTCACAGAAGAACCACGTGTGCAGAATCACACGTCAGTTTACATGTGCTATAACATGTGATCACATGAGCATGTAGCTAGTCTACTGTGCATCTTTCTACAGATGACTGCACATCTCCTCTCCTGCTTGATGTGTTGCTGCGTGGCAAACATTACAGAACACGGACTGCACCGGAGCTCCTGACACTTGTAGACATCATCAAAACAGAACAAAAGAATACGCAGTACTGAGCGAGAATATACACACAAATACCTTCTATTAGCAGGAGAAGGGCGCACTCTAGATGTTCTACTCTGTAACTGCAGCTTACTGGTGACTGCAAACTTAGTGTCCGAGTAACATCCAACATTTGACGACTCCACTCATGATGAATGCATGCTCTTGTAGCAACACCCCAAGAGACGTGCACCCAGGGTGTCTCCAGACAGGAGTTCAAGGCTCGAGTCTTGACCCTGGAAATTAATGTGATTTTTCTGTAAGAGCGCTCATGACACACACACACCTCAGAATGAGTGTGTTGTGAGTTTTTCTGCCCATCTGACATATTTTGGTTTACATGAAGTTCAAACAACCGTTTGTTGCTTCTTTTTTTTTTGCCACGATATCCGCATAAGTTAGCCGCGCCAAGTTCAGACTTGTAGTTTTAGAGAGTCTGTTCAGACTTTTTACTTTAATTTAGATGTTATAAATTTATAAACATGCAACCTTTTTCTAGTATGGCCGTTTTTCTCGACAATATTTGTCATTTTTCGACCTTCGGTCCCAGCGATGGTCAAATTTTAGAGTCACGCCGACTGTTCAGGGATTACTGTGATGTAACACATGAAAGCATGAAAGCTAACCTTTGGAACAAGTTTAATGAGTTACAACAAAACATAAACACTCTGAGCCTGTCAGCATGTATAAAAACAGTATATAGCCTGTAATAGTATGTAGTGTCATTAAAGGGTTAACGTCACTGTCACGACCTCCACTAGGTGGCGCTCTTCATCGTGAACAGACAGACAGACAGGTGGAAATGATTCAGGATCTCACGTATATTAACGATATAAATTAATGACACGAGACTGAAGTGTTTGCTGCCACATGTCTGCCTGCGTGTGTTTAACATGTAACATGTTTTCTACGTGTATTTATGTCCTGACATGCTGATCTTCATGTAAACAGACACACACACACACACACACACACACGACGTGTTTTATGTAAAGCTTATTAATTCTGCCATGTAACTAATAATTATTATTCACATCCATGTATATTAAAGAACTCTATTTTTATAGTTTTCTTTCTGTGTTTCTATAAACTCGTGTGTTTCTCATAAATAAAATAAAATATTGTTTTTTAACTTCACGTCTCTGATAAGCTTTGATAAGAACTGAGTGATGAAGTCAAACTGTATGTGAATAAACATGATGTCAAATAAAATGAATAAAAACACTTTCAGTCACTCGCAGGACTTTGGTTTGTTCTCTAAAGGTCTGTATGATTATACGAGGTTACTAATATTAACATGACGTCCTAATAAAACAAAGCACGATGTTAAAAAGGTTACACAGAGCTAAAGACATTTAGAGTGTTTGACTGTTGCATTGTGACATTTTTATTAGAAACTATATTATTATTATTATGAGTAATTTCTTATCCACTTTGTGTATACGCTGCTGTGACTATTATTATTATTATTATTATTATTAGTAGTAGTAGTAGTAGTATTATTAGTAGTATTATTATTATTAGTAGTAGTAGTAGTAGTAGTAGTAGTAGTATTATTAGTATTATTATTATTATTATTATTATTAGTAGTAGTAGTAGTAGTAGTAGTAGTAGTAGTAGTATTAGTAGTAGTAGTGGTGTGGTGTGGGAGCAGCCACCTTGTCCTGAATGTGGCTAAAATGAAGGAGGTGATTGTGGACTTCAGGACTGACCTGAGCACAGTTTCCATCCTGGGTGAGGAGGTCTATCTATCTATCTATCTATCTATCTATCTATCTATCTATCTATCTATCTATCTATCTATCTATCTATCTATCTATCTATCTATCTATCTATCTATCTATCTATCTATCTATCTATCTATCTATCTATCTATCTATCTATCTATCTATCTATCCAGCAGTCTACAGTGAAACGTGTCTGCATGTTGTAGTACATCAGTCCTCCTGCGGGGGGCAGTAACGCGCAGCACAGTCACAGACTGTCACCGATTCAACACCACCGAAGAAGCCGCCGCTCCTTGCCGCCTCTCTCGTGTGTGTGGGCTGTGTCCGTTATAAAGTGACTGTTTATCATAAACCAGCTGTACGTGTTGAGTCTGTGTGAGCGGAGAAGGTACACACAGCTCTCAGGAGTCCAGCTGACACTTTAAACTTTATTTAAACTTTGTTCTTCGCGTGTTTTTGACGTCACGCTGCTGCTGTCAGCCCTCGGTTAGCCGCGGCTAGCTGAGCTAAGCGATGCTAGGCTAGGCTAGCCTGAGTCACTCAAGGAAAAGTTTGGCGCGTGTTTCAAACCCCGCAGGTGTGATCCAGGTGAACCTCACACAGGAGGACACGGACACAGAGAGTCCGTCATGGCTGCTCCGACACTACAGCAGCCCAGCTTCCTGCTGGTGAGTCTGTGACAGGGAGCTAACACGGCTAACAGCTAACAGCTGTCTGCTGTGATTCAGCTCAGATCAACATGGGAAGTAAAGAGTTCGGATCAGATTGTTTCTGTCTGCAGGTTGTTATTAATCATTCATAACCAGCTGGTTAGATTTACTGTAACTCACCTCTCTGTGGCTTCAGTTAAACATCCAAACCTGATCACATCACACCGATCCTGGCTCACTTACACCGGCTGCATGTGTGTACAGAGTGGATGTTTTGTGCAAACATGCAGATGGTTTATCCACTTTAACATAATATGAATGAAGTTCTTCACCCAGGTTCCGACACAGTTCTTGGAGACGCTGTTGCACCGTCAGTCGTTGTGGTCTTTCTTCTTCGGTCCTTAAGACTGAGAATTTTGAGAAGCTTCACTCGTCTGTCTGAAAGTTTCTTCTGGTTCTGGTGTGAGTTGGTGACATCACGGCGGTCCAAAGTGACTTTACAGTGTTTGGACTGCGTCTGAAGACACGGGCCGAGTTTATCCCACCTCATCCTCTGGTTTATAGAGCATAACGATGACACTGTAGATATTTCGTTTGTTTTATTTTAATGACCAATTCAACAAAAACAACTGAAACCTCTTAAGTGTGTCAAGTGTTCTAATAATTTTAATCAGACTTTAACAGACTTTTAATTAAACTGATGAATGTGTTGTGATGTTTCTGCAGGCCAACCTTAAAGCTGATTCGACCACCAAAACTCTGATCCAGCGATGCCAAGACCTGGTGAAGATCATCGATGATTATCCTGCAAAGGTAACTCGTCTGTCAGGTACATCGGCAGGTTTTAGAGCCGGACGTGAATCACTGCGAGGCTGTAAGACGATATTCAGCTTTGTTGTCCTGCAGGTACGAACGAGACGTGCTGAAGTGTTTCATACGTTTGTCGTGCTGCACGCGATGATAAAAATAACCGCTGATATTGATACGAAAGCACACGTGCAGCCTCCGTGTAGCAGCTGTATCTGAACACTTCACAGTGTCTGAACGAGCTCGCTGCACAGAAATATTTGGAAAAGTCCGTCATTGGATCAGTGCACGAGACAAACGCCGCAGACTCACTCAGCTGCTCGGCTGACCTTTTATGGTTAATGCTCGTAGGACGAGGAGACAGCTGCGAGGACGGCGGCTCAAAGCGACTCAGTGTCTTCACTTTCTCTTCAAAGGACAGTTTAAACTCTGGACACAGTCAAAGGCTGAATGAGTCGTGGTGATACTGAAGTCATTGTGGATTTTACTGTGTCAGATTAGAGACGATCCTGATGACTGATTAAACAAAGTTAAATTTAGACGAGTTGACGAGTCTGAAAGTAAGAAAACAGTTAAGATGCAGCAGGATGGTCGTCTGGACAACTCTGTGAATGATTTTATGTTTGTTTGATTGAGTCCGTCTGATGTTTTAAAGACTGTCTTCTTCATCTGTGATGTGCAAACAGTCAGAAAGTCAAAGTTCAGCGCTGTCAGCTGAAGTCAGTCACTGTGGATGGCAGCAGAGGCGGTCGTGCCACCGTCTTTATCTTTATCTATAACTTCACTGATTGACAGAACGTCTGTTAGTTTTGTGGTTGTTGTCATGCAGAGACTGTGTGTGAAGTTTACAGCCTGCCACGCTGCAAATGCAAAGATAGTACGTGTCGACTGATGACTCCAATTCTCAATTTTTTCTAAGCAGTCGTGATAATTTAGTTATTTTTGGCATGTGGACAGATGAAGCTGTTCACTGAGTGAAAGGATGAGGCAGCAGTGTTTCCTGTCTGCACTGTAACACTGTGAGGACAACACTGAACTATAAACTGCAGCAAAGATCCACAGCTGACTCCTTCAAACAGAGCTAACAGATATATTTACATATATATATTAACAGAATAACAGAAGTCTAATTTATTTCACCGTTTCTAAACTGACAAATCTCACGTTACATCACGTGTCTTTCCTCCCATCCTTCTTCCTCGTTCACACGTCACGTCAGTGCAGCTCTGTGTCACCATAATAACATGTTAACGTGTGTTACCAGTGTGTGATTACAGCCTGTGTGTGTGTGTGTGTGTGTGTGTGTGTGTGTGTGTGTGTGTGTGTGTGTGTGGCTGTAGGAGCTGCACCTGATCTTCCCCTGGCTGGTGGAGAGTGTGTTTGGCAGTCTGGACGGCATCATCGCCGGCTGGAACCTCCGACTGCTGCACTCGCGGAGCAACGAGTACAACATCGTCCTGGAGTTCCTGAACCCGAGGTCGAGCCTTCCTTCATGATCAACACAAACACGTGTGTGTGTGTGTGTGTGTGTGTGTGTGAAAGAATCAAATCAAACGTTGTTTTTCTCTCTGGTTTGTTCTCAGCGGGCCGATGATGAAGCTCGTGTACAAGCTTCAAGCAGAAGAGTACAAATATGAGATTCCTGTTAATTATCTGCCGGTAAGAAGATCTTTGGATTCTCATTGGACACGTTTGTGTTTGTTTGTTTCACCGTTAAACTCTGTAGCCTGATGTCTCGTCCTCGGTGTCTCTCACAGGGTCCCGTGAAGGCCTGCATCCAGGAGGGAGTCCTCCCTGACTGTCCTCTGTTCCACAACAAGCTGCAGTTCCCTCTGTCCGGTCTGCTCACCCTGAACCTCGCGCTCAGTATCCTTCAACACGAACACTGATCTGTCCGAGTGTCTTCATTTAACTTTCTGATCCTGGTGATGGAGAGGAAACAAAACACCGAGCAGGCCAAGAACGAACGAACGAACGAACGAGAGTCTGACTGATGTGGAAGTTTTGATTTCAGAGAGGACAGGCTGCAGATTCAGTGAATTCTCCAGCTGCTCTCTTAAACAGATAACTAAAGAACCTTTACGTGAAATTTTAAATAATTGGACAGAAACATCGTCAAACAGTTCTAGTTGACTTTGCTCAGACCAGTTTCCTCTCTTACTCTCTGCTGACAAAGGTTACAGGACACTAATGTAACACCACAAACATTCCTCCTGCGTTATACACAGCAGATTTCATTGATCAGTTAAAGAGCTGCAGATAATTTGACTGTCAGTTCATCTCCACAGATGAATCTATGAAATGTAGTAAAATAATTCACCACACTTCCTGTAAGGTGACGTCCTAAAATGTCTTTTTTTGTCCAATCAAGAGTTAAAAAATCCAGAAAATCTTCCCATTGGACGATCATTGAGATTATGAAGCATTTCTTAGTTAATCAGTTAATGAACTAATCATTTCAGCTCTAATCAGCTGTTTTAGAAAATAATATCTTTATTGTCATTATGCAACGCATAACAACATTTAAGGGCCGTTTAAGGGAGAGGAGGGGGGCAGGCGATGATTTTCTGGGTGGTGTTGATGCAGCTGTGCAGCTGGCAAACCATACACAGGTGCAGTAAGTCAGGACGCTCTCTGTGGAGCAGCGGTAGCGGTGTTACCGTGGCGTTAGCGCTCCAGCTGAGGTCACCCTGCATGTGCACACCCAGAAACCTGAAGACAGAGAGCCCCTCCACACAGTCCACGCTGGTGACAAGAGCTGAACGTTCATCTTGTTTTTTATTGGAGTCTGTAATCAGCTCCTTGGTTTTGTTGGAGCACCAGATTATTGTCCCTGCACCACCTCGCCATGTTGGAGTTGTCTGCAAATGTATTGTGACGTTTGTGCTGTCTTAACTCAGGAGGGTTCGTATAAAACAAGCTTCCCGTCACTGTTCACGTTGAGTTCTTCCTTAATGTTCTGCAGATCCGTTTGAATTCTTCATGTTTAATTTCGCCTCTTGTCTCATCACGCCGAAGGTCAGTTTGTCCTTTCGCTGATACTTCTACGTCTTGTCTGTTTGTGTGAAGTCGTGGACTGTTGAAGACAAAACTGTGGCTTCATGACGTCATCTTATGTTTTCAGATCTACCCTCAAGGTCATCATGGAAGCTCCGCTGACAGCGCCTACTTTGTGCTTGTGGACGCTTATCTAAAGTACTTCCTCCCCAGTGAAGGAAGTGTGCCCCCTTCCCCTTTCTCTGACTCCAGAGGCTCCGTCACTGCACCGTCACCGAGGTACTCACAGCTGGAAAAGTTTAATGAACCTGTTGGAGTCAAATCTGTCTGAAGATTATCAGCAAAGACCTTCTTCCTTTTAACTCCAACAGGTCCTCCAGTGTTTCTTTTGCCGGTTACGGCGTTCACAGCCCGAGTCTCCTCAAACATCACATATTCCACCAACCCTCGGTCAACGCCGACCCCTCGGCTCAGGAGATCTGGAGGTCTGAAACACTCCTACAGGTAACATACACACGAGGTACTGTACATCTAATGAATGAAAGGTGTGTGAACTGTGTGTGAGGCTTAACCTTTGTGTGTGTGTGTGTGTGTGTGTGTGTGTGTGTGTGTGTGTGTGTTTAGATGTTCGTGGAGATCTGGCTCCATCACTACTCGTTGGAGATGTACCAGAAGCTTCAGTCTCCTCAGGTGAAGGTAAGAGAAATACTCCTCCACCTCCCTCCTTCCTCCACCCTGCACCGCAGCATCGCACGGCTGGCTGTTGACTGGCTGACCACAACCCCGCCCACCTCCCTCCACACCTCCACCATCTCTGTCCCATCCCAACTCCTAAAGTGTGTTCTGTGTTTTAAGATCAACCTGATCATCTATGAGTCATATCAGCTGATACTGATCACATGTTGCTTTGACATAGCAGCTGGTGTAACATCATAACTGCTAGGCTTGAAGTCTATGAAGGTTCTCAGTCATCCAGGTGATCTCTCTTCAAAAAGGTTCAGTCTGGGGCAACTGGACTGTTTGTAGATCTGTGAAGACGTTTCCTCTGAAGGTGGGAGTCTTGAGTATTTATACTAAGAAAGATCATAGATCAGCCTGTTGTTTGTTAGTGCTCCTTGTTGTTGTGATGACTGTCGTCAGAGTACGACTCTGACGACCATCGGTCACACCCGAACTCAGGTGACCTGAACGGCGGTCGTTCACACCGAACATCAGGTGACCCGAACGGCGGTCGTTCACACCGAACATCAGGTGACCCGAACGGCGGTCGTTCACACCGAACATCAGGTACCCGAACGGCCCCCCAACACAGGGACCGAACGGCGGTCGTTCACACCGAACATCAGGTAACCATCGACGACTCTGACAACAGTCATCACAACAACAAGGAGCACTAACAAACATCGGGCTGATCTATGATCTTTCTTGGTATAAACACTCAGAACTGAAGAAGCTTCTTGGATGAGAGGCGGAACGTCTTCACGGATCTACAAACAAGTCCAGTTGCCCCAGACTGAACCATTTTGGTCTTTGTCATGGCTTTATAGAAACGTTTTGTCCCAACATGAACCGGAGCTTCTGCAGATTAATTCCAGACCTGATCCACTAAAGTTAGACACGATGTAAGATCAATAAATCCCTGTTTTTGTGAGCTCCAGCTTGACTGCTGTATGTCACTGCTCTGCATCTGTGCGGTCGCCATATTAGAGAGGTCAATAAACAAATAAAATGTGTGATCCTGACCTCTCAGTCTCATATTTATACTAAATATTGTCCGATAATCTGGACATCCCAACTGAGCAGGCTCGAGTTTCCGCGATGTTTTTCAGTTTTAGGTGAGATCAGGATTAAAAGATGTTTGTTTGTCACTATTCGATGATGACTTCCCTCATAACATAACTGTGTCCACACTGCAAGCAGCCACATGTCAACATATTATCCATAACTCTTTGGCTGCAGACGTGAATCAGTTTTCTCGTCTGTGCTCCGACATTAGAAGCATCAAACTTTAAAGAACGAGGAGCTGCATTCAGGAATCTGCCATGTTTCCCTGTAGTAGTGCTTTTGCCTCCTTTCACCACGACCTCCGCATGCTGCATGTTCACGTCTCCATGTGTCTGCATGCTCTGTGTGCTGGGTGCATGTGAAACACCAACATAAAGCCATGACACGGTGAACGTTAATCTGTGTAGAAGAGAAGCTCCCTCGATCGACAGAAATGAAGTGTGTTTGGAGTTTAGAGTCTCGGTCCTGTGTAGGTTCCTCAGCGTGATTCCTAGTTTCCTCAAATCTCTACAACCGAGATGGCGAGTGCAACGTTAACATGAACCATAAAGTCACATTATCACAAATACGACAGGATAAAATAAAACGTTATTTCCCTTTAAATGAATTCTCCATTTTGAAACTTCAGCTTCAATGAAACAGTAAATGACAGTAGAGGTTCACTGAGAGAGAAGTTGACCTGCACCACATCAGAGTATCTCATCAGGGTTTTATAGTGACTCCAAAGAGGCCACGATGGTCCGATAAAGTCAGAACACTGTAAAACATGAATGATTTTTATATTCTGACAGATGTTCTTCATCGTGTCCTCCAGGCTAACTTTACAAAGTGTACACACTTTATTGGAATCCAGGTTAGACATAAAAAACATGGAGGTGAAATAAAGATGTTGGTGCTATCAGCCTGAAGATCCTTTAAACTAGTGCTGCAACTTTCCGATACATTTCCGTAAACTGGGAATATTCCAATTCGGAAACTCCACGGGAATTCGTGTGAAGTGTAAATTGTGTGTAATTTAAACATGTGTATCATATCCAAACATAAATCTAAACATGCAAAATAAAACAATTAAAAAACATTTCAACAGATTTATTTGTAAGTAGAACTTTATCAAGTTTGAATTATTTTATTGAACAATATTATGTAGTCCACGAGCTCACATGTGTGTCTTCAATAGTCTCTGTGTGCTCTGGGCTCTAAAGTGTGGTCCAGGTACAGAAATCACCTGTGCAGGTAGGGGGCGTGGCCTCAATAGCCCTGCAGTAAGCAGTGTGCTATGTGCATGTGACTGAGGAATAGCAGATATTCAAGTGTACCTGCATGAAATCTGTTTTAGTCAAGATTATGCTAAAATATATTTTCACCAACTATATTTAAGTTCCCTGTTAAAGGGCCAACCTTCAGTTTTCCGGGTTTATTCCCATGGAAAGTTTCCAACTTTGAAAATTCCCGGCATTTTGCAACCCTACTTTAAACCTTAGAGTATCGTCCAGTGGGCTGCTTACAAATAAAATAAATAAAGTAGATATGTTATGAAGAACATGTTGTTAATGATATTTGATCGATCACAGTGAGACTTTATGCTGGTGTTGTTCGTCTCTTTCACCTCTGACATGCTGTCTGTAGTTCCTCACCTTTGACCCTCAGCTGTTTGCATGACGCCGTATAAACACTGTTTCCTCAGTATGTGTGGAGCCGCATCGATGTCTGTAGCTACTTTAAATTATTGATTAATCTGATGATTATTGGAGCCATAAAACAAGCTCAAGGCGTCTTCAGATGTTTGAGCTCCATCAGGCTGCAGAGGAAACAGTGAGACAGTCCTTCAGTTCTTCGTGTTCACCTGATTTTAAATGACCTGCAGCAGCATCGTTAAGTGTATCTCACCTGTACGAGGGCTGTGAGGTGCGACCGCAGACAGTAACATGGATGTGTTACTGCACACACCTCGTGAGATAAAAGATGTAAGATGTGTCGTGATATTTATGTTTATTTATGATATGAAATGATCTGTGAGGTCGCATCGCACAGCCCTCACCTGAGCTGAAGACTCACCTTGATCACGTTAACACTGTGTCGAGTTACCGTGTTCTGTGTCCATCCTGTGAAGAGTCCACTCAAACTGCAAGAAAGACGTTCTCAGATCCACTTTAATCTGGATTAGGATACCATTAGGGCTGCAAAATTCCAGGAATTTTCTAAATTGGAAACTTTCCATGGGAATTAATGGGAAGAAACCAGAAATTAAGGGGAATTTATGGGAATAAATGGGAATTAACTGGGAATTTACACAATTGAATGTTGTCCCTTTTACAGGGAATTTAAATACAGTTGGGGAAAATATATTTTAGCATGATCTTGACTAAAACAACCAGATCTGCTATTCCTCAATCACTCATGCACATAGCACACTGCTTACCGCAGGTCTATTGAGGCCACGCCCCCCTACCTGCACAGGTGATTTCTACAACTGTACCCAGAGCTTACCCCCAATTACTAAATTACTCCCAATTTCCAGTTAATTCCCATAAACTTCCATAATTCCCATGGAAAGTTTCTGTTTTTTTAATATTTCCAAGATTCCCCAGCTTAACTTCCCATGGAAAGTTTCAGTTTTATCATCACGTAAAACGAAACCTTCCAGTTGTGAGTTGACTCTGTAAATGATGTTAAACATGAGGGATGGGAATCATATCCACCCATCTGGATACAAGGTGGAGTATTGATTAGTGATTAGTGATTATTGATTATTGATTAGTTATGTCCGTTTGGTCCCGGGTTGAAATGATTCCCATCCCTCCGTCCACGTCCGCCTGGACTGCAGGAGACGTCTCTTCTTCATCGTCCCTCAGCGTTCACGGCGTTTTGTTCCCACAGTCAACATGTTCTTTGTGTTTGTCTCCTCTCTTGTCTCCTGCTTCCTTCCTCCTTGATGTTTTTGGATTGTTTCTGTCTTGTTGCACTTTTCTTCTTCTTTTTTCGCTGCCTCCTTTTCTCCTGTTCTCATGGAAACCTTCCTCCTTCCTCCTCTTCCTCTTTCCACCTTTTTCTCTCTTCACTGTTGTTCCTCCTCTTCTTCATCCTCCACCTTGTTTTTCCTCTTCCTCATCCTCCTCCACCCCCTCCACCCTCACCCCTTCCTGGTGGTTTACGGGTGAACAGCTGGCGCTGCTTCAGTATCGCCTCAGTATGTCCAGCATGCCGTGCCAGCCCTACGCCCCACCAGGCTCTGGGACTCTCCACACCTACCAAGTACTTTTACCTTTTCATTCACCCCCGCCCCTCTGGGGCCTCCTGGAGGTAAACTCAATGAGTTCAGGTCAAAGTCAAGGGTACTTCTCTCACACCGACAAACACGGTGAGACATTGTCGCTCTAGTTTTAGAGCTGCAGCTTTATTGTGACGGCAAACGGCCTCTTTTTACCTTTTCCTAATCAACTCTATGTTAAACTTAAAGCCAGGTTCACTGACGTTTGGCTGACTGCTTAAAGAGGGCAACTGTCGATCTTGTCATGTAGAGTTCCTACAACAAGCAGCAGTGTTTGGTCCTCACCAACAATTTAATACAGCAGACATTAGACCTGTCCGTCCTCCATGATGGACGGCGGTCTACAGAAGATCCTTTGAACAGTTGAACTCTGTTTCCTCCAGTCTGACTGTAAACTTTGAATTTCTACAGAGAAGTATCCTTGACGGGAAAAGTAGTCCTGGAATGAAGCTTTGGAGTTTTTAAATAGTTTGCATGTGGTTCTTTTTTGGTTTGCATGTCTGGTGTGCTTTGATGCTTCACGTGTTCGACACTGCTGCTCTCGCTAAAGCAAAAGAAACTACGACACGTCGCCAATCATCAGATCATTTAATTATTATAATTATTATTATTGTTAATGTTTGTGTCGCTGACATGACGTAGAAGAGGAAACTTTGAATCATTGTGATGGAGCAGCTTAGCTTGAAGCAGTTGATGGAGCACTGAGGTCCCACCTTTATGTCCACTGCAGTTTATTAAAATGTTGTTTGATCTTCACGTTTTAATAAATCACAGCTTTGATGGAAGTTATTTTAAAAATCTAATTAACTAAATCAGATCAGGTGTATTTTATATCACCATTAACAGATTCACAACCTCAACTCCTGTTCTTCTTCTTCTGGTTCTTCTTCGTTCTTCTGGTTCTTCTTCTTCGTTCTTCTTCTTCGTTCTTCTTCTCCTTCCTTGTTTTTCTGGAAAGCAGAAGGTTCTAGAATTACCACAAACTTGAATAAGCACTGCGATGCATCAGCAGCAGTTTAGTCTCCATCGGTCAGATAGTAGTTTTTATTTTTATTATTTTATTGAACCTTTATTTTGTCAGTGGAGTCATTAGAAGAACGTGAAGAAAAAAATCAGATCAAGCAGAAATAAAATGTTCAGCGTCATTAAAAAGCTTCATGTGTTCACACAAACATCAAACTGAACTGACTGAGCTGGTCTGGACGTAACTAACCGGTCCAGCGTCAGTCTGTGAGACCTCTGTACTCTGTAAAACAGGAAGTGCTCTGAGCCTCTGGTGGTTGTTTGGCTGCTTTTGGACTGGGATGCGTTACGATTGGCTGCTTCTTATTTGCTAAAGCTGGGAGCTGATTGGGTGTTCGTGTGTCCGTGCAGCACTTTGTGACTTGTCTTTTTTTTTTTTTAGGAGCCTTTCAGCCCGACGGAGGAGCACGTGCTGGTGGTGCGTCTCCTTGTAAAACATCTGCACGCCTTCTCCAACAGCCTGAAGCCCGAGCAGCTGTCCTCCACCTCCTCGCCATCGGCCCACTCGCACACGCACACGAGCCCGCTGGAGGAGTTCAAGAGGTCGGCCAAGTCTTATGTCGTCTTCTCAGTGGAACTTCTTCCAGTTTAACGTGTTGCATAATGTCGTGTACGGGAGAGGTCGTGCCTGTTTCCAGATCAGCTGAATTAATCTGAGTATTAAAGGTCCAGTGTGTCATTTTTAGGAGTTTCTATCAGCAGGAATCAAATGAGACGTTTATATCTGCAGACAGAGCGGCTCCTCTTCCACAGAGTCCGCCATTCATTTGGTTGCAATCTGCAACTTCACTGCTAGGTGTCACTAAAGCCTACAGACTGGACCTTTTTAAAAAAAGGTTCTGAATCGAGGACCGTCCTCTTCCAGTACATCAGATACAGCTGACACCGGGTCAGGTTTAACCACGAGTCCGAGAATAACAGAAGAACTTTAAATTACTGTCTTTACTTGCTCACCACTGAGTGTTGACCTACAAAATAATCTTAAACTACAGGGATTAAACGTTCAGACTAACTGTCTGACTGGACCGGGCTGATCCTGTAACATGAACAAATGTTGGCTTGTCTTCCCTGCAGGGTGGTGGTGCAGCGCTTCGTGCAGCAGAAGCTCTACCTCTTCCTCCAGCATTGCTTCGGTCACTGGCCTTTGGACGCCTCGTTCAGAGCGGTAAGTTTCACCCAAAAGAAATATTCATTTATTTATGTCTGCGTTAACCTGCAGGCTGAAGAGAACAACCGTCCTCTGCTATCAGCACTTTGGTTTACTGTTAAGAGAGTGTGTCGTGTGAGTTCAGGTGTTGGAGACGTGGCTGAGCTACATCCAACCATGGAGATACACCGGAGAGAAGGCCAATCCACAGCCCGACCAGAACAGAACAGTCCCGGACAAATGGTGAGTCTGATGTTTTTCTTTAGGCTTAAAGTAATCTGTGTAAGTTATGAAATTAAATTAATATGCTGATTATGGCGATGGTTCTTCAGGTGATAATGTTCCGACTTTTCCAGGGAGTCGTTTGTCCAGGAGAACCTGCTCATGTACACGAAGCTCTTCCAGGTTTTCCTGAACAGAACCGTGAGGACGGACCTGGTTAACGCCAAGAACGCCCTGATGGTGTTCAGGGTGGCCAAAGTGTTCGCTCAGCCGAACCTCTCTGAGATGATCCAGAAAGGTGAGAACTAAAAACACACGAGGTGAAGACGTGATGAGTGTCATCTCTAACCAAACATCTGTCTCCAGGCGAGCAGCTGTTTCTGGAGCCAGAGCACGTCCTGCACCACCGACAGCCCCGCGGCTACCTGACGCCAGGCCAAGGAGGCAGCTTCCTGTCGTCGCGGCAACGGGTGGTGACAGATATGGTGTTCAGGGTGAAGAGTCACGTGTACGCGTTGGAAGGCCAGGACTGTCAGTACAAACAGATGTTTGGCACGGAGCTCAGAGGAGCCGTAAGTTCTGTCGTCGTCTCGCTGCTCACAAACCTCAGTGAGAGTCCTCGTGGTTCTGAACGTTCTGTCCGGTTCCACAGATCATGAAGTTAATCCAGATCATCGCACAGGCCAGACAGACGGCCAAGAGGATATCCGATCACTCCAACGAGGTCGCGGCCAATAACTCGTTCCTTTCCTGGTTCGGGATGGGCTCCTCCGACCCGAACAACACCTTCAACGGCGCCGAGCCGGAGGAGAGCGGAGAGTGTTTGAAGAAGACCCACGAATTCCTGGACAGAGCTCTGGAGAACCTGTGTCAGATCTTCAAGGTCAGTCAGTTTGTTTAGTTTATTCGATGATGGAAGTTTCACATTTTGTCAGAAGAAAGTTCTGGACGTTCCTGACCGAGTTCACTTTACGTTTCTCCGTCTTTGCAGCTGAACCAGGGTCAGCTGACTCAGCTCATATCCAACCTGGGTTCCTCTCAGGACGATGGGAACTGCAAGCAGCTGCCCGACTGCATCCAGGGAGAGAACGGACTCATTCTGACGGACCTGGGCAGGAGGCAGGTCAGTACCAGAGAAAGGAGGGCAGGTGTTGGACCTGTGGGCCAAGCAGCAAACACTAACATCTGACCCTGTGTGTGTGTGTGTGTGTGTGTGTGTGTGTGTGTGTGGAAACGTTTGTGCAGATCATAAGTGGACTGCGCAGGTTCGACATTCACTATCAAGGAGACCCGGAGCTCCAGCCAATCAGGAGCTACGAGAACGCCCTGCTGGTCAGGCTCTTCTACAGGATCTCGTCTCTGATTAACGACAGGGTAAGTTGCTGCTACAACTTCACGCAACACCTGATCGTGTCTGAACACATGTTTACCCCGAAACCACACCCAGCACGTCTCTGTCTCTGTCTTGGTCCGTCCTGCATCGACTTCAAACCACCGGGAGCGTTTCAGAAGCGCTTCTCCCTCCAGACTTTGTTTACTTGCTCAGATTTGGTCATTTTCCTGGTTCATGTTCTTCTAAATATGCTTCTACATGTGTAGATATGCTACGTACTTCATTTGTTTCTCTTTTGTCTGTTTTTACGACCGGCAGTTTGCACGGGGTGTTTTATTTTGAAAATCCAGCAGATTCTCTATGCTGTTTCTGTGTCTGGCTTCCTGTCAGCTCGAGGTGCTCTGTGTAAATTGACGCGGGCTGCTCGCGACGTCCGTCAAAAATAGAACAGCCGAGCAGAGGCCCGCTTCTGGGACGCTTTTGAACCGGACCGCGGTGGAGCCGGTGGGGTTTGAAACATTGACTAGAACGGCCGCGTATCGCTGCGGCGACCGCCCGATGGAATTTGGGGGTTAAGAGTCAAAAGAAGTCCTCAGAGATGTGGACACCCAGAAACTTAAAGCTGGAGATGTGCTCAGCTTCTGCTCTGTAGACAGGTTAGTTAGTTAGTAGGTACTTGTTGGACTTCTTGGTGTTGATGGTGAGGTTATTGTTCGTGCATCAGGTCACCAGGTGCTGGACCTCCTCCCTGTAGTCCGTCTCCTTGTTGTTGTTGTCGGCGATCTTGATGATGGTGTTGGGATCATGTTCAGGTGTGCAGTCAGGTGCAGAGGGAGTAGAGGACTAGAGTAGACTCCTGTTAGGTGTTCTAGATCTTCAGGTATGATGAAGTGCTCGTTTCACATTACTAAGGTGACAAACAGCCAACAGGGTCGATCATCTTTAGCATGTTCTGTTGAGAACAATCAAATTTTGAATTAACCTTTAGAAATGTCCGTCTGTTTCTCCTCCCACAGTTTGGAGGACACATGAACGCTCTCTGCTCTCGTCCAGACTTCCTGGGTCGCCTCGGCCGTCGCTACTTGGCCAACCCGGATTCATCCACCCAGCTGAAGCAGAGCCCGGTGTCCCGGCGGATGTTGGAGAGGAACCGGCAGCCTCGGCTGAGCCTGCGTCCGCTGGCCAGCTACAGGACGTTACTGCTGCTGCTGCTCTTCTACGTGTTCGGAGCTCTGCTGTCGTTTGGACCCGCGTCCAGCACTCTGCTCCTCCTCGCCGGAGGATTCCTGTACGGACTGTTCATGACGCTGTTCGGAGACAAACTGAAGACGCACTAGCCGAGCTGCAGGGTTCCTACACACACATCATCACGATCAATAGCAGCTACAATGTTTGACACAACTAATATTAAATGTTTGATGAACAGTGTTGTATGTTCTTCATTTAGAGTATTTTCTATTAACCTGGCTTCCTTTTCATCATTAGGACGAGAAAACATTTTAAAAATGCCAAATTCTGAAGTACAAAGCTTCGACTGATCATCAAACCGCTGCCAAAACAGTCTGTTGACTCATTTTCTGATCACTGCAGCTCGATCTCGATCCCTGTGGTTCTCCTGAGGTTTGTATCTGAACATTGAATAAACTCTTCCAGGACTTAAAGGGTTGGTGTTCGTAGGAACCCTGTCGGCTGTAGACCGGCAGCTCTTTCGTTGCTTTTGATACGACTGCTTTTAAACGTGCTTCTTATGATCTTGTAAATAAATCCGGAGCGTCGCCGCTTTTTCAACAAACGTCTGGAAACAGACGCAGGCCAAAACTTTCAAATTGTGCTGATGGAATAAAGTATTTTTTCTTCTCAGTGAAAGCTGAACGCATTTTTGTCTGAAAGAATCAATAAACTGTTTGCACTGTTTGTTTTCTGCATCATTCATTCACACAAACTGTTCTGAAAAGGTAAATAATGAATAACAGTAGAATTATAGTGACTAACAGCACAAATGTGTTTAATTTATTCACTGTTGTCGTCCAATCAGGCTCCAGACTTCACTGATCTAATTTTTAAACTATATTTCAGTGCACAAAGTTCATCGTTGACCTTAAAAACAGTTTGATGTCCCCGTAATTACACAAAGTCCTCGCTGCTTTTTCAGTTTGAACAGATCTCAAACTGCTGATGAAGACAGTGAGACGTGGTTAAAGTAGCAGGAAGTGGACTGTACTGTAAAAATGTATTTATTCATGAAGAAACAAACATTTGCACGGCGTACGACTCAGACTGATCTTTGTGCTTTTAAACTTGATTTTCATTTTAACACATATATAATCCTTATTTTAACACATATATAATCCTTATTTTAACACATATATAATCCTTATTTTAACATATATATAGTTTGAAGTAGAGGGGCAAGGGAACTGAGAACATTGTTATGCATGATTTGAGCACAAGACTGCACAGATAAAGTTTGGTTTGACATAATCATTTTTGTAATGAGCATTATGGTAAGAAGGTGAACCAAGCTAAATTATACAACAAGTAGGTCCGACCGAGCAATCTGATTGGTCAACTAGACGTTTAGAATGTGCGTTAATCAGCATGACAGCACACCTGACTCATCACTAAAAATATCACTCCGCCATCTCCACATTGTCACATCCTGAAATATAGAACATGTAAACAAATACGAATAAGTCCACTGGAAGTACTTTAATAAAGTAAAACATCTGAATTTACAATTTCAGCTTTTTTAATGAATATTCTGTGTTACGGAGCTGTTAGACCGCCTCGTTAATACAGGTGTGCACCTCGTTAACACAGGTGTGCACCTCGTTAATACAGGTGTGTACCTCGTTAACACAGGTGTGTACCTCGTTAACACGGGTGTGTACCTCGTTTGTGTTCAAACAGTTCAGTGAGCTCAGAGAAAATGTTTTTGCAGACTAAAGGTGGACTAATGTGGACTGAAGAGGAATATTCTGTTAGATAAAAACATGTTGTTCATTTTGATTCCATCGATCTTTGTTCAACACATTTTGACTTTTGGACTTTAAACGCTGTGGAGTTACTGGAAATGTTTGGATCATCCTCCATCAGCTGTGCAGGTGAGTCGCTGATACATGAGCTTCAAAATAAATGTGAAGTTCGGAGGCCAATCTGTCCATGGAGAATCTCTGTCAGCAGATATCTGAGTCACAACAAGACTGAACTAGCAAAGCAGTTTAATGTTTATATTATCCTCTCTTGAAAAGGTTGTCACATTTTTTTTGTAACTTGTATTTTATTTGTAACCTCAGCATTCCATACATACATACAGTTTGACATGTCACTTTCCATCATTATCTCATCAACAGTTTAATAACAAATTAATGACAAACCTATAAGAGCAGGGGGACACAGTGAGCACACACACGGGCACAAGCTCTCCCTCAGCAACTGCAGTGGGTCAGAAAATATGCAAATGAGGCCCAACTCGGACCAAACAAATAAAAACAACATTTTTATAACGACTAAAAACACACCAAAACATGAAGGACAACCTGACGCTACATTTACAGGACGTTTTTAACTGAGCAAACAACTTTTAAACACACTAGCTTAATTTAATGACAGAGAGCATCCCTACACGTCCTACCATCACACACACTTCCCAAGTTCTGGGCGGGAAGGTGCGGCTACGCTGTATATGCGTCATACACTGTGCGTCATAAATTAAGACCCCCCCGCTACAACAAGTAACCCGGAACTATGTACAATATCAATAAATCAAACAAAATAAAAAAAATAAAACAGAAATACAGACACTATCACGTAGTTTTGAGAATGTTCACCTGGACAATAACAAAATAAACATTTGCAATATGATCAAAATATTAGCACAGCTACACTAACACAGTACATTTGTGGTGATCGGCTTATCCTATGCCGACGCGCCAAACAGTCACAACTAAAGTCACTCAAACACAGTCACAGACCACGCGATAACTTCTGCTGAGGGCTTGATCCGAGTCCGAAGCGTTGTCGATAGGCCGGGACTCTCCACTAGGTCTCGTCTCCAAACTAGCTTCCTGTTGTTTGTTTGTTGACCTTGTCCGACCTCCGCTTCTCCATCACAGGCTGGCTTAGTGTTGATTACTGTACGGTTTTATTAAACTAACTACATTAATCTAATAACTCCCACCGTAAAGGGTGTTCTTGACTGATGAAACAGTGTCACACTCAAGCTCGGACATCCGATTACTGTCACGTGTTTATTCTGCATGAGTATGCCTTCATCACACATGCCATGCTAATTAGATACATACATACGTACATACATATAA
>CAMPSB010000454.1:0-38816 GCA_946959425.1 Argyrosomus regius | reverse complement strand
TTCTGGGATGGCTTAAATAAAGAAACACGTTAGTAAATTTACACGTCTTGGGGAACATGACTGCTATATACTTCTAGTGCTGCGCCTCAAGTGATGTCATTTGAGTCAGTTTGAAAATGTTTGAAAATGAAAGAAATCAGACGATGTTGTGGTAGATATGAGGTTAGCAGATCTCTGTAGCCTGATGTATTGTCTGGGCCAGCTTAAATAGAAAAAGGGGATAAATACATGATTTTTATGATATTTAGGTACTGTTTCATCATGCCTGTGCATACAATCATTTCTCCCTTTATGTGATTTCACAGCTGGCCACCTATAAATACATATTTCTTTGTCTATCTGTTTTATAAATCTTGATGTTTGTCGTATGGTCTTTTCTAACCGGAACTTCACCAGCAAGGTTAAGCAACCAAATGTTTAATTCAAAGGTGTTTATGAATTTATTTCAGTTATTTTACTGCAATAGTTAGTTTTGTTTTTCTTGTCTGTCTTGTCTAATCATTATTTAATATTAAGGCGCACTTATTTGAGTAAAATTTAGCTAATATAATTCCAACTTACCCTGTACAGAGACAACTGAAGACTGAGATGTTTCATATCTCAGAGTTTTTTCATTAAAGGCCTGACAGCTGTAGTTACCACTCTGACTCATCTGAATGTTCATCAGTTTGAGCTCTGGTCCAGTATCAGACAGCTTGTCTCCATTCAGAAACCAGTAAAACAGGGCAGCAGGTCTGGAGTCAGCTGAGCAGGACAGAGCGATGTTTGATCCGTCATCATGATATTCTCGTGGCGGAGATATTATGAGTTTAATATTTTCTGGGCCATCTACAGTGTGCGGCGTATAAGAAATAAAATAGATAGATAGATAGATAGATAGATAGATAGATAGATAGATAGATAGATAGATAGATAGATAGATAGATAGATAGATAGATAGATAGATGGGTGACTTTATTCATCCCCAAACAGAAATCAGGTCGTCATAGCAGTCCGGTATATTTGAATACAATAAAAATACAATAGAATAAAATACTTAGGTAGAAAAAAATAAAAATAAAAACACAGAATAGGACAAGGACACTTAAAAAACACAAGATGAATAGGTAGATAAGGTGCAGTGGCAAGATGATGGTAATAGTACTGATGATATGATGGTAGTGTTATTGTTAATAACAGTATATAATAATAATAGTAGCAGTATATAATAAAAGTACAGTATATGTAGTATTTAATAACAATAATATAATAATAACAATAATAATAATAATAATAATACCAGTCTATAATAATAATAATAATAAAGAATATTGTATAAATATAAATATGATATATAATATCAATATGATTAATATTAACACATATCACATATGATATGAAGTTTATGTTCCAGTATTTGGAGGGGAGTGTTGAGTTACAGAGTGCAAAAGGTGACAGGTAGATTTAGTCCAGTTCTGTGATAGTGGCTCTGACAGAGGTATATGAGTTATAAAGTCTTATTGCAGTTGGGAGGAACGATTTTCTGTGTCGTTCCTTAGAGCAGCGGGGTTGAATGAGTCTGTTGCTGAAGCTGCTCTTTAGTTTGTCCGGTGTTTTGTGGAGCGGGTGAGAGGGATTGTCCATGATTGCCAGCTGTTTTGCCAGCATCCTGTCCTCCACCACCTCCTCCAGGGTAACAAGCCTATAGTGGAATATGTAGTGGAGTATGCACATATACTGTAGGGTAGTAACTCAGTTGATGGAGAGGTTTACTTGATCACTGGTGTTATTACTGAAAAAATTGGACACATGACATGTGAATGGTCCCTGGTCATAGCAAGTCACACTGACTATAGTGAGAGTGGAGTTTCCATCAGTGAGCTGAACTCTGTCACTGGCTGTAACCTCAGAGCTGCTGTTCAACCAGAGGAAAGAGGAGAAGACTTGCTCTGTGGGTGAAGAACAAAATGGTTTTGTACTTGCCACCACCTGAAAACACTTGAGGGAAACACTATTAGTGGCTGATAATGAATCCTATGTTTATCATGGGATGTTGTTTGCAGCTGGACCTTGAATGTTTAAACCAGCTCCTGCCACTACAAAAAACAACAACATTTTCTTCTGGGAAATTCAGTTTTTGTTGACATTGTGTCAAACAGGCATCTGTGATACTTTTAGGCTTACCTTTTGGTGGTTGCTCTTTAAATCAAATAGAGTCTTGTGGTTAATCCCACATCATTAAATGTTTGTATTATCTCTTTAGGCTAATTAGAAATAATGTAGAATTTAGCCAGTATAGTATGAGAATAATAATGTAGATACATATAAAACTTTCCCTCAAATCCTACTTTCGAGCTAGTGAATTCAGATTTGAGAAATCAAGACATCAAAGGACCTGAGGCTAGAGGTTTGAGGCTGTGAGATCTGATATTTGCAGATGAGCGTGACAATTGTGTCTGTATATTGAGAGCAATATAAGTCAAATTCAAATCACTGTTGGGTGTGGTTACAGGTCAACAAAACAGACTTTAAACTTTCCACTGCAGTGAGCAGTAAAACACTTCTATTTAGCTGGTGTTAAGTTACTCATTAAGTTTCAGTAGGCTTCATATTAATAGTTGACAGCACTGTAACTGGTCCTGAGAGGTTCTTGTATTTCTATCTGTTGTTACAAATAATGTGGATTTACGTTGTCATAGTGACTAGCTTTATGATTGTCCTAAAAGTGTCAGTAATCTTGGAGAGTTTAGTAGATTCATACAGATTTGTGTTCCTTTAAAATACAATTAATGTTTTGCCTACCATTTGAGAGGTTATGTGTGGTAATAACAGTATTAATAATGTTTCACCTTTGGTGAAAATATTACACACACATCCACATTTGGGATTTTAAAATATCTCTGAAAGATCAGCCAAATAAAATACATAATATAATATTATATATATATATATATATACTTTTTTTTAAAGATATTTTTTTGGCCTTTTTTGACAGAGACAGCTTGAAGAGTGACAGGAATGTGGGGAGATAGATGGGGAATGACATGCGGGAAAGAGCCACAGGTCGTATTCAAACCCTGGGCCCACCGCAGCAAGGACTGAGCCTTTGTACATGGGGCGGATGCTCTACCAACTGAGCTAACAACACCCCAAGGTCCATCTTGTTAATCATTAACAATGTATACACAACTTTTAAATCATGTTATCATGTTAATCATGTCCTCCAGTTTCTAAAGGCAAAACATTGATTTGATTAATTAACACAGTATCCTGTAGTGCTAGTGATAAAGTCTTGCACTGTGTGTGACATGCAGTAGTTATATCATAGGTTTGTCAGTGTCGGTTGGTGTGACATTCCTCCCATAGGTGACCAGAAACACAACCCCAAATGTCATTGCATATATATTGGATGTGCAACATAATTTTGTAACTGTTTGTTCATATGTTGACCATGTTGTCTTTACAGCTTGTTTTCACTGCCTCCAGGTGGCCATTACAAGTTAAATTTTTATTTTACACATTTCCTGTGTTTTGTTCAAAGTTCTGATATCTGTTGGAGACATATTTTTGTGTTGAATTATTTGACAATTTAGATCATTTATTTATTTGTCTTTATGAGACATCAAGACATCAAACCCAAACAAGTTTAAGTATCAGAATAGTTACTTTGAATTTATTAAATAATTCATTAGCTGTTCTGATTAACTCAGACTTCTATCAGCTGTGTAAAGAGGAAGAGGTGTGACTGAAGAGGTCCTTTTGTCTGAACAGAAAGGTATATGCAAGCTAGAAAGGATCAACATCAACGAAAAAGTCTTTGACCTCATGTTTAGTTTGAAACTGTTTTTGTTCTTCATTTTATTTTAAAATAAATAATCGACAGAAGAAAACAGCATACTGTATTTCTAACTTTAATATAAGTATTAGAATAAACTATAAATATACAAAAAATATACTCAAGTTAAATCTACTCAAATAAACTTAAATAATATTGACTTCCAGTCTGCTGTATGCACTTCTATAAGTGTTAAATATGAAAGATGAGAAAAAGATGAGAAAGAGTCATGATTACAGTTAGGACGACATCTATAAGGAGGACTGGTGGAATTATAAGTGTGATGACTAGTTTTCAATTGTCAACAAAGCTTAGTCAACAGTCAAGAGAAAACTCCATTTCTCCATAAACATGTCTTTATTGTTTGAAATTATTGTGATGAAAAATCAAATGTATCAATTCAAGTAAACAATAAGAGGATATACGTACATACATCTTTATTAAAACATTATAAAACCTCCCTTCCAATGTTTTACGATTTTCTTTAAAATGGTATTTCACATTCACTTTCTGTTAGATTACAGATAAAACATTCACATTTTGTCTGCAGTGTGATGTTTTGATAGATTTTGTTATTAAAGTATTATCTTATCATAACACAATTTGTTTATTTGTTTACAGGTTGGATACAATAGGAGAAGAATAAAAGCAAGCATTAGATATACATTGTAGAAATGCCCAAAGTACACAAAACATATAAAACAAAATTAGAGATTTCATTGCTTCAATTATTATACAGAATTAAATACAAACATTCACCACAGTTGTTGGTGGAAAGGAAAATAGATGCATAATGTGACATTTGTGCACTACTCCTGTTTTTTAGATAACCTCTCCGTCTTTTGGACATCAGTCTCTGAGTCATGCTTTTGGATCTAAACCTGTATTTACTGAGCTGTCACATTTATCATAATTTTGATTGATACAGATTAATAAAAAAATGTCTTCCTGGTTAAACATTAAAGTTATTTAACACTCATTTTTTTTATAAATGTAGTACCCTCCACCAGCAGCCGCTCCACAGACGACCAAACATGCGATTACTATTCCAGCGATGCAGCCAGCTGAACAGCTTGATGTTTTTTCTGGGATAGCTTGAATAGAAAAAGGGGATAGGAACATGATTTTCACAACAATCTGTAAACAGAAACTGTGTCATTATACCTGTGGATTCAAAGCATACAATCATTTCTGAATCCATAAGATTTCATAGCTGGCCACTTATAAACACTTTCTTTTCCTATCAATACTGATGCAGCATTGCTGCTTTAGCAAAAATGCTATCATAGATTTTGTTTTGCTTAAAGGGGAACTACACAGGTTTTCACATCAGTCCATTTACAGGTCTTGGGGAATATGACTATTATAGACTACTGCTGCTGTGTTCAACCTGCCAAAGACAATGTTGGTGATTGATCAGGACCAAAACCTCACACAACAAGAACAGTTTACTGCAGCTGGTCTCATTAACAAGGCCCTGGACCCCTTTTGACACCGACGCTCACCAGATCCTACACGTTACATTAACACAGGGTCTACTGACTCTATGTGTTACATTAACACACACATTTTACTTAACTTTTGGTTAATCCCCCCTTGCTTCATCAAAACACAGCAACGGAGCAATAACCGTAAAGTGACGATAGACAGCGTTTCACTGAGACACATGACTTATGAACGTTTGGACAGAGAGAGAAAGACACAGAGAGACAGAGATTGCTTCAACTGGCCCAGAGTGGTTCAGCGGACACACCCCCACAGTCCTGGAGCTGAGAATACTGCTCATTTTTACCTGATTAATCATTCAAATTTGGCTGGGTGGTTAATAACACTTTCTTCTTTAGTCTGACAAACTCAAAACGCATATTTATTTTTACTTTACACGGACTTTAAGGCTGACAACTACAAGTTTGGAAATTAAAAAAATCAGAGGGTGTGTGAAGATATGAGGTTAGCAAAATATCTGTAGCCTGCTCCTCATCTCTGCTTGAGGCCAGTCTTTCAAGGCTACATTAACTGCACATTAACAAATCCAGATTTCTGCAATCCACAATCCATTACCTGTGATTGGTCAGGCTGTGCTTCACAGGGTGAGCCAATCAGACGAGAAGCTTATTAATGATAGTTTCTTTTTCTAACACAAATGTTTGTTGTACTAAACATTTTTATATTTATGACAGTTTTAACTGATACTGATCACAGGTACATGCCTAAATCCCATCCTTTATTCATCCATATCCATCCATAGCCTTGTGCAAATCATTTTATTCAGACTTACCTAGTACAGACACAACTGAAGGCTGAGATATTTCATAGCTCAAAGTTTTCTCATTAAATGCCTGACAGCTGTAGCTTCCGCTCTGACTCATCTGAATGTTCATCAGTTTGAGCTCTGGTCCAGTATCAGACAGCTTGTTTTCATTCAGAAACCAGTAAAACAGGGCAGCAGGTCTGGAGTCAGCCGAGCAGGACAGGGTAATGTTAGATCCTTCCACATGGTGTTCTTGTGGTGGAGATATTATGAGTTTAACATTTTCTGGACCATCTGAATGTCAGGGAGAAAACAACAGAAAAAAAATGTAAATGTTGTTACATGAAAGATAAAAAGGCACATGGCATGTAGCTTGACTCATTGTAAGGCATCATAACTGATTAGTATGAACATTTGTCAACAGAAAAAAAAACCTTTGTACAATGTAATATAATAAAAAAAAGGCCTGTGATAAACACTACAAGAAAACAAAGCAAGACCAATAATGCAGAACAATACAGAACAATAATGAAAACTGCTGCTCTCCTCTTCTTCATCTGGCATCAAACACAACCAATCTCTTTGTTCTCTTCTTGTACACGATCCTGTAGCCGCACTCTCTGCATGGGATTGGGTCACGTACCTTAATTTCATTTTCAGCGTGACATTCCTTACTAAACTGTGACAATAATCTAAACTCTCTCTGATGTTTGTGTGCAGATATTGTCAGATAAAGTACTGAGCATGTAGGTTAGTAACTCACAACTGATGGTGAGGTTAACTGGGCCACTGTTACCATTACTGACAGGGTTGGACACACGACATATAAATGGTCCCTGTTCGTAGCGAGTCACACTGACTATAGTGAGAGTGGCGTTTCCATCAGTGAGCTGAACTCTGTCACTGGCTGTAACCTCAGAGCTGCTGTTCAACCAGAGGAAAGAGAGAGAGGATCCAGAGGAGGAGCAGGACAGACGGACAGAGCTGTTGAACTCTACCAAGTCTGTGTTGCTGACAGTTACAACCACTTTGGCAACAGGTGCTGTGGGTGAAAAACACATGAAGTCATGAGAACGTGGACTTAAGACTTGACTGTTGAGAGTTGATTGCACAGATTACTCTACAATAAACAGTTCATAAACCAGGCAGGAAGAGCTCTGCATGTTTAATTATTATATCTTATCTCATCTGATTACTTGTATGTGGTGCAATGTTAACTGTTGCTGGCTGAACTTAAAAGTCTATTTTCCTTAATTAGTCACAACCACATTCACAATATAAAGAAACACAAGAGTTATGCTTGCATGTACTTGTTAGATAATAAGCAGACTGAATGATTGTACGTAACATTGATTGTTGTCAATTTGTGAAATAGTTATATTTGCTTTCACCAACTTTTGCTATGCAAAAGACACTTGGCATGTAGCTTGACTCATTGTAAGGCATTATAACTGATTAATATGTATATTCAGTACTAATTTGTCAGCAGAAACCTCTGTACAATGTAATGTAATAAAAAAGGCCTGTGATAAACACTTTCTACATTAAACTGACTGTAGAAGCAAACAAACAAGAAAACAAAGCAAGACCATTCCTTACTAAGCTGTGACAATAATCTAAACTCTGTCTGATGTTTGTTTGCAGATGTTGTCAGATAAAGTACTGAGCATGTAGGTAAGTAACTCACCGTAGATGGAGAGGAGTATTGGCTCACTGGTGGCAGAGCTTACAGGGTTGGACACACGACAGCTGAATGGTCCCTGGTCATAGGGGGTCACACTGACTATAGTGAGAGTGGAGTTTCCATCAGTGAGCTGAACTCTGTCACTGGCTGTAACCTCAGAGCTGCTGTTCAACCAGAGGAAAGAGAGAGAGGGTCCAGAGGAGGAGCAGGACAGACGGACAGAGTCTTTGAACTCCACCAAGTCTGTGCTGTTTGCAGTTGCCACCACATTGGAGACTGGCTCTGTAGGTTAAAATAAAAAATAAAAAATGATTAGAAGTCGTAAGAAGTCATAAATTGAATAAAAAAATATTGCTTTTTTTTTTGTAGCAGGACAACTAAACTAACTAAACATTCAGAAGATAATAATTATTTTATATTTTAACAAACCCATGATAGAAATTTGTAACTTGGTATACGCCTGCTCTCTGTATGTCAGACAAAGTCAGGTTTTATTAAACTGATAAAGATATTGCGTAAGAAAAAGAGAACAGAGCTGTTAAACTACACAAAGTCAGTGTTACTGACAGTTAATGACACATTGAAGACTCTCTATGGGTGAAAATCAAAATGGTTTTGTACTTGTCACTACCTAATAAAGGGAATATTGACCCAACATTGAAGGTTTGTATTATCTCTTCAGACTAATAAGAAATAATGAAGAATTTAGTCAGTATAGTAGATAAAGATAATGTAGATACATATAGAGCTTCTCCAAAACTCTACTCTCGAGCTATTGAATTTAGACTTGAGAAATCAAGACATCCAGGATTTGAGGCTGCAGACTTGATGGTGAGATTTGACTTAATTTTGAATAAATTGTCATTTAGCTTGACTATATTGACTTTAACAAAATCTCATAGCAATAAATCAAAAAAGGCAGTAGCAGGGGGGCAGAACATAAACACACCTGCTGACTCTCATGTCCTTCTTCATTATTCATTGCAGTTTGTCTGATTCATGTCTGTAGTGTTTCATGGTCTGTAATTTGCACTGATGATGGTCCTTTGACTGAATCTCTTCTGTCAAATTATTTAACGCTGTGTGCAGTTTTCCTCTGAGATGATACAGTGTATATACAGTATAGTTGTTAGTATACACCTCAAAGAATGTGTTTCTGCCTCATTAAGAAAATTAATAAAATAAATTTGAGGATCTGAATACATTGTCTTTCCATATTATTATGTATGTATCTGTTTTAATTCATGTTGTCACAGCTAGTTCAACCTTTTATTTGATCGTGATACAATTATGTACATTGAGAGCAACAGAAAACCAGTCAAGTTCCTCACATGTGTACGCACAGTAATTACAATAAATAAAACCTGTTTCAGTGTTCTTATAGGCACATGAATGTTGTTTTAAGAAAGAAACTGTGAACCTATCCTTTAACATCATTTCTGCTGACCTCCAGTGGTAAAACCTCGCTGTCATGATACACATGTGTACTCCAGGACTGTGTGACATCACTGTTGGGTGTGGTTACAGGTCAACAAAACAAACTTCAGACTACAGTGGGCAGTAAAACACTTCTATTTAACTGGTGTTAAGTCACTCATTAACTCTTGGTAGGCTTTATATCAGAGGTGTCCAAACCTTTTTAAAAGAGGGCAAGATTTGACAATGTGAAGATGCCCGGGGGCCAATACTAACATTTTTAAAATGAAAAAATTACCAATAAAAGTTACATACAAATGCACTGTTTTGTAACAATTTTGTTTCCATTGTCACAATTATCATTTTTTTTAAAATGACAATGCAACCAAATCTAAGCCAATCAGGCGTGAACAAATCTAAAAAACAGTTCTTCCTTTCTTTCACATCTGGAGTCAGATAACAAAGAATAAACTTGCATGAAGTTGATACAAATCTGAACCTCATGTTCATTTTAAACATGACTTATTATGAGTAATGCAAAGTCTGTTAACATTTAAGTTTAAAACGTGTCACTCTTGCTCTTGTCTTTAACAAGATCATTCAGAAAGTAATATTTTGTGTTACATCTACAGATATATAACACCAGCAGTTATGTCCGTAAAGGTTCAAATGCTTCGTTATTTCAACCAAAAAAACAGAATCTTACAGCCATAAATAATATATTATAAAAAATGAAGCTTCGGGCCGCATGAAATCTGACTGCGGGCCGTGATTGGCCCCTGGGCCATACTTTGGACATCCCTGCTTTATATAGTCGACAGCACCGTAACTGGTCATGTTAGGTTATCGTAAATTTTTATTAGTTGTTACACATAATCTGGATTTACTTGATCACAGTGACTAGTTTTATGATTGTCCTCAAAGTGTCACATATCTTGGAGAGGTTAGCAGATTCATACAGATTTGTGTTTCTTAAAAATACAAGTATTGTTCTGCCTTCCATCATAGGGATTATGCATTGGAATAAGAGTATGAATAATGTTTTACCTGAGATATTTGGGATTTTAAAATATATACTTGATTCATTGGTATTGGAGATCTTTTTTCATTATGCTCCAGTGTGGGGGTTACTGTCTTCAGTGATTTTCCAGCTGTGATGCTAACTCGAATTGTTGCAGCTATTACGTTGTAATGCAATAACATAAGTACTGAACATCTAAACACAATTATTCATTTCTTGCAATGAATAATCTCCATTCAGCGCTGAAAAAGATGCAACATGTGAAATATTTGCTCACCGTGAACCTCCAGTGTGATGCTTCCATCCAAGGAATTACCCACTTGTGGTAAAATGTTAAGTCTGTATCCTCCACTGTCACTAAGAGCGAGATTCCTGAGCTCTAGAGATCCAGTAGAGACGAAGAGAGTTATCCTGCCTTCATACTCTGGTGAAGTGAAGTTTGCACTAGTTGTTGAAGTGACTATATGTCTATCATCAACATTCCAGATAATTGATAGAAATGGATTTTCTGTTGGAGTCACTGTTGTGTTGAACATCACCGTGCCTCCCACAGCTGCATTCAGAGGACCAGCTGGCAACACACCAGCCCCTTTGGTTAAACCTGGAGGAGACAGTTACAGGTCTGATTAGGACTCTAATAAGATGCCTACATTGCAAACTAAACCAAAAAAGAAAATACAAAAACAGATGAGCAGACTATTGAGAGATGATTGATAAGGATTAGATTTATGACTCATTTCATAGCCAAAGTAGTTATCATTTTTTCCATAAGACATAGTATGAATGTCTATTTAAAAGTAACAAACAATGATAAAGTGCAGGTGACTGTCAATAATAAGAAGCATTTGAAGCAGCTTTTGTCATATAAACTCTTTGTTTTTGTGGTTAAACTTGCTTCCATTACTTACACATCACAGTCACTCCAATAAAATCTGAGGTGTGAAAAGTAGAATACAGCAAACAACAGCAGAAGACTTTGAAACCTTTAAGTCCTACTCTGCTGCTGATCTGGTCATGTTTTCAACCCAGTGATTATATCTCTATCATGCAATCAGAGGACCAGTTAGCAACACATAGCCCCTTTAGTTAAACCTTAAGTGTTCTTAACTTATTTACTTCGTAGATGTTCCTAAAGGCAAAACGTGCCTTGTTCCCATAAACTGCTATAAAAATAGTATATATTGAGTATATAGTGATATTGAAGAACACTTAAGGGTTAAACCTGGAGGAGACAGTTACAGGTCTGAGAAGGATTACACTGTAATAATATGCTGAAATCATAATCTGTGTGAGAAACACAAACCTCTGGATAACGCTAAGATTATTATCAAATTGCTAACCAACCAAAGTAGCTGATGTGTTTGCACAGCAGGTTGTCAATTCAATTCAATTCAATTCAATTCAATTCAATTCAATTCAATTCAATTCAATTCAATTTTATCTATATAGCACCAAATCATAACAAAAGGTATCTCATGACACTTTCCATACAGAGCAGTAGATTGTACTCTTCATAATACCATTTACATGGACCCAACAATTCCTTCTTTCTTCCCACTGTTAGAACATTTAGATCACAACAGATCAATTTAGATCAACATCAACTACTTCTCCTCTAACAAAGAGAGGAAGTAACTTGCTTAATAATTAACTCTGGTTTGGGAAGTGTTCCACCACTTGTATTTATGTCAGTGCTGCATTATGATTGAAATATTTTTTCTGTTTAACAAATTTGCAGCTAACATCTCCATTTATAAAAACAGGTCTGAACTGATGTATCTATTTAGTAGTGGTCAAAAGCTCATACCATCTCTTGTTAAAAAAAAAAAAAAAAAAAACCAGCTACAAATTTGCAGTCACATTTTATTTCCCAAAGCAAAACAATATGATATTGTTGAGCGTTGATAATGTATGGTTACATTTTGATAAATAAGTGAATAAATAATTGATTTTGTCGCTGTATCAAAATGGTAAGAACTCACCTGAGATTACTCCCAGGATGATGAAGCGTATCACAGATATTTCCATTTCGTCTGCAGTATCATCAAGTATGAAGAGAAAAGAGGCTCACACTTCTTCACCTTCCCTTTGCTAATTCAAATATAAAAAATGCTCATTTCAATAGGCTGATATGAAGGTAGTATACGGAAGTAATGTGCAATTAGGATTTTCTGATCATCATATCTCTAAAAGATCAGCTGAATAAAAGACAAGGTCCACCGTGTTAATTATTAACTTGATTATTGACTTTTAAATACATAATTAAATATTTTAAACAGGCTTCTTCTTGAGGAGGAGTTATGTTAGTTATGTTAACAGCAACAACTATCACAGTTTGACATGACTAAACATTCAGGGGTTTATTCAGAGTGGACTAACTATGAATTTGATCTTGTAGTGGAGTGACAAACTTTCATGTCCTCAGGTTCCTGGTGCAAAACATTGATTTGATTAATTAACACAGTTTCCTGTACTGCTAGTGATAAAGTCATGTACTGTGTGCGACATGCAGTAGTTATATTGTCATATGTTTTTAGGCTCTATGAATGGCATTGTCACTCAATGTGATGCTCTCCTATGATGTTAGATGCTGTCCAGGCCAAACTCAGTGGTCATGGCTGACATGGAAGGGTTGTCAGTTGGCTATAAAAGCTGCGCGTGCATTCACTCTGTCTCGTTCTCTTCCTGTAGCTGGCATTCACCCTTCACAATTGTCGTGCAACATCAACATCTCCACAGCACACAAGACACTTTTTTTAGTCTTGGTCATGTGCAAGAACAAAGCAAGAGAAATGTATTACAAAGGTATTAGACATTTATTAAAAGTATTTGCACCCTCTCATCACATGATGCATACTTGACTGGCAGTGGAGAAAGATTATCAGAGATATAGATTTGTTAGATTAGAACTGTAATCTATGAAGTATTTCTATATTATCTGTTGAACAGTGAGGCCTTTTGTGAACTAAATATTGGCCTATATATAAGCTATTTAAAAAATCTTTTCAATATATTGATAATTCAAATTAATGACTCTGAAAACTCCATGGATGTCTGTGCAAAGTTTGCATTGGGGCATCCAAGAGGGTCCTTTTGTTGTTGTTTTTTATTGGGGCACTAGAGGGGCAATTGCCCACCAGTATCCTCAGACTATACAACCCTGTTTCCAAAACCACACTCGCAGACTTTTACATCTAAGTTTGAACTAAAAGCTTTTAAATGTGTCTGGAGCTGAAAGATGTACAGTACATCCTAACTAAATATATCCTGTTTACTAAATCAGTATCGCATTTTGTCTGTGGGATTATTAATACCACAGTATTCATGTCTTTTCACGACTGTATCAATATAAAAATACAAACACAGTTACACCACAAGAGGGCGACATTTTGCAGCTTTAGGATCTGACTGCAGACTCAGTGGGTTTATCTTATGATGCAGACAGTTTGGAAGTCAGCACATGAATACCTCTGCATTCATTAACTGGGCCATATCATTAGAGCTGCCAGAGGCTCTTATTTATCACAGGCTGATCTGCTCAACTGTCTCCCTCTGCCCTGTTTTACCGGTCTCAGTATGTCAGCAGCTGTCATGCGTCAGTCATCAGTTGACTGAATTTATTGTGAGCAAAAGTCAAACATATCAATTCAAGTAAACAATAAGAGGATATACATACATCTTTATTAAAACATGATACACTTCAAACCTCATGTCCACAGTTGCTACTGTTTTACCATAATCTTTAAGTAGTATTACATATTTACTGGATGTTAGATTACAGATAAAACATTAACATTTTGTGTAGAGTATTGAATTTTGATGCATCTTCTTATTTTCTTATTATCTTATCATAAACTCAAACACAAACTTTATTTATTTTAATTGCACCTTTCATGCAAACATGCAGCCCAAAGTGCTTCACAGAAATATACAACAATGAATTGGATCTAAAAAAAATATTACATAAAAAATTTTGGCCATACAATTATAAAATGTCATAAGAAATAAAATCTAAGAAGAAATTTTTTTTTAAAAAAAGGTATGCAATGCAAACACAGGGGATAAGAAGTATAAGAGAGAAGAGAGGATGATCAAGACATAAAAGCTTGGCAGTAAATGACGAGGCACCTTAAATTAAAACCAGGTTACAAAGATATGTCTTGAGTTTTTGTGTCTACAGAGATGAAGTCCCTCAGATCCACAGGCAGAGTGTTCCAGAGATGAAGGACTCAGTGACTAATGGCTGACTCTCCTTTGTTTACAATGTTGAGGTTGGATACAATAGGAGGAGAAGAAAAGCAAGCATTAGATGAATGCACAAAACATATAAAACAAAATGAGAAATTTCATTGCTTCAGTTATCATACAGAATTAAATGCAAACACATTCACGACAGATTAGTAATAATTTATTTTTACTTAAATGTCCAGTGTTTCAGATTTAGGCGTCTCTTTTTTCACAAGATGTCAAAAATGCATGTTTCCATTAAATCACTGAAAATAATAATCATTATGTTTTTGTTATCTTAGAATGAGTCTTTTATCTCTACAGATGTCACAGGTCCTCCACCATGTTGAACTGGCATGTCTCCAGTAGCCCAGAACAGACAAACTCCTTGCAAGACAGAGCCACTTGAATATTTTGTGTGTGTCACAGTTGTAGTTTCTCCCTCACATTAGGATGGAGAGGGAGACCTCTTGTTGAGTCTCCCTTTAAAATGCATGTATCCCTTTTCTCTAAATCAGAATGAGTTCAAAACTTACCATTGAGTCTATGTATTCTCTTAAGGATTCTCATGTATGACTGAGTTCAAAACTTACCTTAAAAATCCATTGAGTCTACTGTATGTATTCTCATATACGACTGAAGGGATCTCATATACATGTCCTTCTTTCTCTAGAGAAAGGAATGTTACATCCGATTATTCATCTGTGCAAATGTGATAAACTGTGATATGTTGTGTATGGGATGAAGTAAGATCAGATATACTAACCTTTATTAGTAGTAGGACCAGTTGGGGCTTTGTTGTTAAATCTTGGTCTAAATATTAAAAAATAAAACATTGTTCAAACATGGTCATGAAATCAGATTGTAACATTCAAACAGTAACCCGTGTTGTGTTTGAGTTGGCTCTCATTTTATAAAACAATTTACAGCAGGAAAAACTATGAATACAGAATATTTTCATTTTTGCACAACTTATCTTATTTCTAATTTTAAAGTGTCACATATGAATAATTTCATTTTCATCAAGATTTATGTAATAGAGCTTTGAGCATATGTCCATACAATACATTTTCACTGTTTGTATGTAATGTTAGAGTAAGGTTAGTGTTAAGTTAGGCATAACCTAACCTATTCTTTGGGTTATCGTCTTAAACATGGTAAAAATGAGCTGTCACATTTATCATAATTGTGATTGATACATATTAATAAGAAATGTCTTCCTGGTTAAACATTAAAGTTGTTTTGCACTTACTTTTTTCTATAAATGTAGTACCCTCCTCCACCAGCAGCCGCTCCACAGATGACCAAACATGCGATTATTATTCCAGCGATGCAGCCAGCTGAACAGCTTGATGTTTTTTCTGGGATGGGTTAAATAAATAAAGGGGATAAGAACATTTTGTCAACAGGAACTGTTTCATCATACAGTCATCGCTCCCTTTATGTGATTTCACAGCTGGCCATTTATAGAAACATATTTCTTCGTCTGTTTTCCAGGAAACGTTGATGCAATGTTGCTCCTTTAGCAAAAATGCTGTCATAGATTTTTGTTTTTCTTAAAGGGGAATATGACCGCTATATATTACTGCTCCTGCATGAAACCTAAAAAAATGGATAAACTGCCTCAAGTGATGTCATTTCAGTCAGTGTAAATTAGGGCTGATGACTACAGGTTTGAAAAAAAAATAATCAGAGGGTGTGATGTTGGAGATGTGAGGTTACCAGGTATCTCCCCTCTGCTCTTTATATCTCTTCTTGAAGTTAGCATCTCAAGGCTACATTTACTGCTAGGAACATAACAAATCCAGATTTCAGCAATCCACAATCTATTACCTGCGGTTTGTCTGGCTGAGCTTCAATCAGAAAATGGTCCGCCAATCACATTAGAGGCTCATTAATATCAATAATTCTCTTTTTGTTCCACAAATGTTTAATACAAGCTTTTTTTGTATTGAAAGTATTTTGTGTAAGAAAGTTTTCCTTTTTTTCATCATTATTTCTTTGTACGAATCATTTTATTCAGACTTACCCAGTACGGAAACAACTGAAGACAGAGATGTTTCATATCTCAGAGTTTTTTCATTAAAGGCCTGACAGCTGTAGTTTCCACTCTGACTCATCTGAATGTTCACCAGTCTGAGCTCTGGTCCAGTATCAGACAGCTTGTCTCCATTCAGAAACCAGTAAAACAGGGCAGCAGGTCTGGAGTCAGCTGAGCAGGAAAGGGCGATGTTTGATCCTTCCTCATGGTGTTCTTGTGGTGGAAACATTATGAGTTTAATATTTTCTGGACCATCTGAATGTCGTGGAGAAAACAACAGAACAAAATGTAAATGTTGTTACATGAAAAATAAAAAGTCACATGGCATGTAGCTTCACTCATTGTATAAATGTCATTATTACTGATTAGTATGTACATACTGATTTGTGAGCAGAAAAAATAAACCTCTGTACAATTTAACATAATAAAGAAGACCTGTGATAAACACTTTCTACATTACACTGACTGTATAAACAGACAAACAAGAAAACAAAGCAAAGCCATTCCTTACTAAGCTGTGACAATAATCTAAACTCTGTCTGATGTTTGTGTGCAGATGTTGTCAGATAAAGTACTGAGCATGTAGGTTAGTAACTCACAGCTGATGAGGAGGAGTATTGGCCCACTGGTGGCAGAGTTTACAGGGTCAAACACACGACACCTGAATGGTCCCTGGTCATAGCGAGTCACATTGACTATAGTGAGAGTGGTGTTTCCATCAGTGAGCTGAACTCTGTCACTGGCTGTAACCTCAGAGCTGCTGTTCAACCAGAGGAAAGAGAGAGAGGATCCAGAGGAGGAGCAGGACAGACGGACAGAGTCTTTGAACTCCAACAAGTCTGTGCTACTGACAGTTACCACCGGTGGGGAGACTCGCTCTGCGGTTGAAAAACAGATGAGTTAAACCTGCAAGTAATTGTTAGATATAACAATGATAGTGAATGTGACTTTCATTAATTTTTTCAAGTCTAGGTTACTGTAAAGAAATTATAATCATAACAAATAATATTTATTTACATCATGAATGCTTTCATCATTGAATGTGAGCATTTTGTCCATCGGTTATATTTGCTTTCCCAACTTTTGTTGTGCTCCAGAGAGTGATTTCACACGACCTCAAACATTTTTCATTCTGACACCTCTCAGTTGACTCTATAAGAGCAAAGGTTATAGACATGTCTTGAGTATGTATGTATTGTTACTTTTTGTTCCACAAATGTTTAGTACAACTGTTTGATATTCAATAAAGTTTTATCTAATACTGTCACAGGTACATGTCTAAATCCCTTCCTTTTATTATCCATATTTCTTTGTACGAATCCTTTTATTCAGACTTACCCTGTACGGAAACAACTGAAGACTGAGACGTTTCATATCTCAGAGTTTTTTCATTAAAGGCCTGACAGCTGTAGTTTCCACTGTGATTCATCTGAATGTTCATCAGTTTGAGCTCTGGTCCAGTATCAGACAGCTTGTCTCCATTCAGAAACCAGTAAAACAGGGCAGCAGGTCTGGAGTCAGCTAAGCAGGACAGGATGATGTTTGATCCTTCCACATGGTGTTCTTGTGGTGGAGATATTGTGAGTTTAACATTTTCTGGACCATCTGAATGTAAAGTAGAAAACAACAGAAATGGAAATGTTACATGACAAATAAAAAGACACATGGCATGTAGCCTGACTCATTGTACGGCATCATAGCTGATTAGTTTGTACATACTAATTTGTCAGCAGAAAAAATAAACCTCTGTACAATCTAATGTAATATAAAAGACCTGTGATAAACACTTTCTACATTAAACTGACTGTAGAAGTAAACAAACAGGAAAACAAAGCAAGACCATTCCTTACTAAGCTGTGACAATAATCTAAAATCTGTCTGATGTTTGTGTGCAGATGTCGTCAGATAAAGTACTGAGCATGTAGGTTAGTAACTCACAGCTGATGAAGAGGTCTACTGACCCACTGGTGGGAGGGCTTACAGGGTTGGACACACAACACCTGAATGGTCCCTGGTCATAGCGGGTCACATTGACTATAGTGAGAGTGGAGTTTCCATCAGTGAGCTGAACTCTGTCACTGGCTGTAACCTCAGAGCTGCCGTTCAACCAGAGGAAAGAGAGAGAGGATCCAGAGGAGGAGCAGGACAGACGGACAGAGCTGTTGAACTCTACCAAGTCTGTGTTGTTTGCAGTTGCCACCACATTGGAGACTGACTCTGTAGGTTAGAATAAAAAAAAAGAGAGAGAGAACAGAGCTGTTAAACTACACAAAGTCAGTGTTACTGACCGTTACTGACACAATGGAGACTCTCTATGGGTGAAAAACAAAATGGTTTTGTACTTGTCACTACTTAATAAAGGGAATATTGACCCAACATTGAAGGTTTGTATTATCTCTTGAGACTAAAAAGAAATAATGAAGAATTTAGTCAGTATAGTAGATAATGATAATGTAGATACATTAGAGCTTCTCCAAAATTCTACTCTCGAGCTATTGAATTCAGACTTGAGAAATCAAGACATCCAGGATTTGAGGCTGCAGACTTGATGGTGAGATTTGACTTAATTCTGAATAAATTGTCATTTAGCTTGACTATATTGACTTTAACAAAATCTCATAGCAATATGAAAAAGGCAGTAGCAGGGAGGCAAAACAGAAGCACACCTGCTGACTCTCATCCCTTCATGTCTGATTCATGTCTGTAGTGTTTCATGGTCTGTAAGTTGTACTGATGATGGTCCTTTGACTGAATCTCTTCTGTCAAATTATTTAATGCTGTGTGCAGTTTTCCTCTGAGATGATACAGTGTATATACAGTATGGTTGCTAGTATACACCTCAAAGAATGTGTTTCTGCCTCATTAAGAAAATTAATAAAATAAATTTGAGGATCTGAATACATTGTTTTCCCATATTATTATATATGTATCTGTTTTAATTCATGTTGTCACAGCTAGTTCAACCTTTTCTTTGATCATGATACAATTATGTACATTGAGAGCAACAGAAAACCAGTCAAGTTCCTCACATGTGTATGCACAGAAATTACAATTAAAAAAAAACTGTTTCAGTGTTCTTATGGGCACCTGGCTGTTGTTTTAAGAAAGAAACTGTGAACCTATCCTTTGACATCATTTCTGCTGACCTCCAGTGGTAAAACCTCACTGTCATGATGTAAATGTGCAGGACTCTGTGACATCACTGTTGGGTGTGGTTACAGGTCAACAAAACAAACTCCAGACTACAGTGAGCAGTAAAACACGTCTATTTAACTGGTGTTAAGTTACTCATTAACTCTTGGTAGGCTTTATATAGTCGACAGTACTGTAACTGGTCATGTTAGGTTATTGTAATTTTTTATTAAATAATCTGGATTTACTTGATCACAGTGAATAGTTTTATGATTGTCCTTAAAGTGTCACATAGGAAGTAATTTTGGAGTTGTATGAATGTTGTGCCTACCATTAGAGAGGTTATGTGTGGTAATGAATAATGTTTCACCTGACATTTAGGATTTTAAAATATATTTTTGATTCATTGGTATTGGAGGTCTATTTTTATGATACTCCAGTGTGAGGGTTACTGTCTTCAGTGGTTTTCCACCTGTGATGCTAGCTCGAATTGTTGCAGCTAAAATAATGAGAAAACTAACAATTTGAAACATTTGTCTCAGTTATTATTATTATTATGTTGTTGTTATATAATAATATAACCACTGAACACAGAAACACATTTATTTATTTCTTACTCAACTGCTATGCATAATTTCCATTCAGCACTGAAAGAGATGCAACATGTGAAACATTTACTCACCAAGAACCTCCAGTCTGATGCTTCCAGACATTGGGAATGCTCCCTGTGGTAAAATGGAAACTCTGTATTCTCCACTGTCACTAAGAGCCAGATTCCTGAGCTCTAGAGATCCAGTAGAGATGAAGAGGGTTATCCTGCCTTCATACTCTGGTGAAGTGATGTTTTCAACATTTGAAGTGATTATAGGTCTATCATTAATATTCCAGCCGATTGATACAAATGGTTTTTCTGTTGGAGTCAGTGTTGTGGTGAACATCACCGTGCCTCCCACAGCTGCATTCAGAGGACCAGCTGGCAACACACCAGCCCCTTTGGTTAAACCTGGAGGAGACAGTTACAGGTCTGATTAGGACTCTGATAAGATGCTGACATTACAAAATAAACAACTGGGACAAAATCTTTGATCACAATCCAAAAGAAAAAAAGACAAAAACAGACGAGCAGTCAGTTGAGAGATGATTAATGATGATTAGATTTATTACTCTCATTTCTTAGCACCAAATCATAACAAAAGTTATCTCATGACACGTTCCACACAGAGCAGGTCTAGATTGTACTCTTTATAATATTATTTACAGAGACCCAACAATTCCACTATGAGCAAGCACTTCTTCTGTCTGTCCACAGATACACAGATTCCTCTTCAACCCATCATATGAGGTTTCTTCCCACTGTTAGAAAATTTAGATCACAAAACAACAATAACTACTTCTCCTCTAACAAAGAGAGGAAGTCACTTGGGGAACTTTGCTAAATAATTAACTCTGTTTCACCACTTGTATTTATTTCAGTGCTGCATTGTGATTGAAATATTTTTTCTGTTTAACAACTTTGCAGCTAACATCTCCATTTATAAAAAGGTCTGAACTGATGTGTCCATACACTGATATTAGTAGTCAGAAGCTTATACCATCTTTTATGAAAAAAAAAAAAAACGAGCTACAAATTTGCAGTAACATTTTATTTCCCAAAGCAAAACAATCTGATGCTGTTGAGCATCGATAATTTATGGTTATATTTTGATAAATAAGTGAATAAATAATTGATTTTGTCGCTGTGTTAAATGGTAAGAACTCACCTGAGATGACTCCCAGGATGATGAAACGTATCACAGATATTTCCATTTCGTCTGCAGTATCATCAAGTATGAAGAGAAAAGAGGATCACACTTCTTCACCTTCCCTTTGCTAATTTAAATATAATAAATGCTCAGTTCAATAGGCCTATAGGTAGTATAGGGAAGTAATGTGCAATGTGAATTTTATGATCATCATCTCTCTAAAAGATCAGCTTAATAAAATGCAAAGTCCACCTTGTTAGTTATTAACAATGTTCACACACTGTGACTTTTAAATACATAATTAAATATTTCAAATAAGAGTTATGTTAGTTACGTTAACAGCAACAGCTATCACAGTTTGACATGACTAAACATTCAGGGGTTTATTCAGAGTGGACTAACTATGAATTTGATCTTGTGGTGGAGTGACAAAATTTCATGTCCTCAGGTTCCTGGTGCAAAACATTGATTTGATTAATTAACACAGTTTCCTGTACTGCTAGTGATAAAGTCATGTACTGTGTGCGACATGCAGTAGTTATATTGTCATATGTTTTTAGGCTCTATGAATGGCATTGTCACTCAATGTGATGCTCTCCTATGATGTTGGATGCTGTCCAGGCCAAACTCAGTGGTCATGGCTGACATGGAAGGGTTGTCAGTTGGCTATAAAAGCTGCGTGTGCATTCACTCTGTCTCGTTCTCTTCCTGTAGCTGGCATTCACCCTTCACATTTGCCATGCAACATCAACATCTCCACAGCACACAAGTCACTTTTTTTAGTCTTGGTCATGTGCAAGAACAAAGCAAGAGAAATGTATTACAAAGGTACTAGACATTTATTAAAAGTATTTGCACCCTCTCATCACATGATGCATACTTGACTGGCAGTGGAGAAAGATTATCAGAGATATAGATTTGTTAGATTAGAACTGTAATCTATGAAGTCTTTCTATATTATCTGTTGAACAGTGAGGCCTTTTGTGAACTAAATATTGGCCTATATAAGCTATTTTAAAAATATTTCAATATATTTATAATTTAAATTAATGACTCTGAAAACTCCATGGATGTCTGTGCAAAGTTTGCATTGGGGCATCCAAGAGGGTCCTTTTGTTGTTGTTTTTTATTGGGGCACTAGAGGGGCAATTGCCCACCAGTATCCTCAGACTATACAACCCTGTTTCCAAAACCACACTCGCAGACTTTTACATCTAAGTTTGAACCAAAAGCTTTTAAATGTGTCTGGAGCTGAACGATGTACAGTACACCCTAACTAAATATATCCTGTTTACTAAATCAGTATCGCATTTTGTCTGTGGGATTATTAATACCACAGTATTCATGTCTTTTCACGAAGGTATATATCAATATACCAATACAAACACAGTTACACCACAAGAGGGCGACATTTTGCAGCTTTAGGATCTGACTGCAGACTCAGTGGGTTTATCTCATGATGCAGACAGTTTGGAAGTCAGCAAGTAAATAACTCTGCATTCATTAACTGGGCCATATCATTAGAGCTGCCAGAGGCTCTTATTTATCACAGGCTGATCTGCTCAACTGTCTCCCTCTGCCCTGTTTTACCGGTTTCAGTATGTCAGCAGCTGTCATGTGTTTGTCATGCGTCAGTCATCAGTTGACTGAATTTATTGTGAGCAAAAGTCAAACATATCAATTCAAGTAAACAATGAGGATATACATACATCTTTATTAAAATATACACTTCAAACCTCATGTCCACAGTTGGTACTGTTTTACCATAATCTTTAAAATAGTATTACATATTTACTTGATGTTAGATTACAGATAAAACATTAACATTTTGTGTAGAGTACCGTATTGATGGATCTTGTTATTTTATTATTATCTTATCATAAACTCAAACACAAACTTTATTTATTTTAATTGCACCTTTCATGCAAACATGCAGCCCAAAGTGCTCCACAGAAATATACAACAATGAATTGAATCTAACAAAATAGATAATACATTGGCCATACAATTATAAAATGTTGTAATAAATAAAATCTAAGAAGAAAAAAATGTTTTAAAAAAGGTATGCAATGCAAACACAGGGGATAAGAAGTATAAGAGAGGATGATTGAGACATAAAAGCTTGGCAGTAAATGATGAGGCACCTTAAATTAAAACCAGGTTACAAAGATATGTCTTGAGTTTTTTTTTTAAAGACGTCTACAGAGATGAAGTCCCTCAGATCCACAGGCAGAGTGTTCCAGAGATGAAGGACTCAGTGGCTAATGGCTGGCTCTCCTTTGTTTACAATGTTGAGGTTGGATACAATAGGAGGAGAAGAAAAGCCAGCATTAGATGAATGCACAAAACATATAAAACAAAATGAGAAATTTCATTGCTTCAGTTATCATACAGAATTAAATGCAAACACATTCACCACAGATTAGTAATAATTTCTTTCTACTTAAATGTCCAGTGTTTCAGATTTAGGCGTCTCTTTTTACACAATATGTCAAAAATGGAATATAATATGCATGTTTCCATTAAATCACTGAAAATAATAATCATTATGTTTTTGTTATCTTAGAATGAGTCTTTTATCTCTACAGATGTCACAGGTCCTCTTTCACAGAGTTCGCTAGGTTTCTCCAGTAGCCCAGAACAGATAAACCAAACACTTGTGCAAGATAGAGCCGCTTGAATTTTTTGTGTGTTTCACAGTTGTAGTTTCTCCTTCACATTAGGATGGAGAGGGAGATCTCCTGTTGAGTCTCCCTTCAAAATACAGAATGAGTTCAAAACTTACCTTAAAAAGTAAAATCCACTGAGTCTATGTATTCTCATATATGACTGAAGGGGTCTCATATACATGTTGATCGAACTCTAGGGGGGAAAAAAGATTACATCAGATTATTCATAGTGTGACATACTGAGATATGTGTTTATGAAGTAAGATCAGATATACTAACCTTTATTAGAAGCAGAATGAGTCGGGGCTTTGCTGTTAAACATTCGTCTGAATATTAAAAAATAAAACATTGTTCAAACATGGTCATAAAATCTGATTCCACTCAAAATCCAAACAGTAACCTGTGTTGTGTTTGAGTAATTTCTTTCGATAAACTTAATGTAATATAAAATTGTTAAGTGATAATGTGACACAACAACTACTATTACAGAGTATTTTAATTTATCTAAAATCTGTGTTATTTCTAATTTAAAAGAAAATAATTTATGTGATCAACAGATCTGTGATTACTGAGCTGTCACGTTTATCATAATTGTGATTGAAGCATATTAATGAAAAAATGTGTTCCTGGTTAAACATTAAAGTTATTTTCCACTTACTTTTTTCTATAAATGTAGTACCCTCCTCCACCAGCCGCCGCTCCACAGATGACCAAACATGCAATTACTATTCCAGCGATGCAGCCAGCCGAACAGCTTGATGTTTTTTCTGGGATGACTGAAATAAAGAAACACGTTAGTAAATTTACACGTCTTGGGGGAACATGACAGCTATATACTGCTAGTGCTGCGCCTCAAGTGATGTCATTTGAGTCAGTGTTGGTTAGGGCTGATGACTACAAGTTTGAAAAGAAATCAGAGGATGTGGTGTTAGAAGATGTGAGGTTAGCAGATCTCTGTAGCCTGATCCCCATCTCTGCTTCAGGCTTGTGTATATACCAGTATAATAAATTTTGATGCATTGAGTTGCATTGTGGGTAATGTAGGCACTTAATTTTAAAAACATCATCAATCGTGAGTCCCACAACAACTGTAAAATTGTAAAGTTAAATTTGACATTTAATACTTACATTTATTTAAGTAAATTGTACTTTTTAGTGTTTCAAGCAACTGAGCTTCAAATAAATCTGCCACTTTTGATCAGTGAAATGGATTTGTAATAAAAATCTTTAGGAAGCCTGCTACTCTTATATTATCAAATATATAATATTGTGGGTTATGGTCAACACCATCTTGGTACCTGTTACAGTCAATCCATGCACTGCTGATGATGTTCTCTCAGTTATAATATTCCTGGCTTCACAGGCGTATTGGCCACTGTCAGAAAGTTTAGTGATGACTTTAGTGAACACAGCAGAATGGTGTATCTCTGTCCCATTCAGGGTCCAGGTGTAATTAGCAGCTGGTGTGGACTCAGCAGAGCACTTTAATGTTAAGATCTGATTAAGATGAATCTCTCTTGGACCTGTGATTTGAACATTTTCTGGCCCATCTGAAAAGCAGACAGTAAAAATATGAAGCACAAATAATGAAACACAAAAAGTTTTGAACAGTGAATGTAGACTGTACAGTTTGTTACCTACAGTTAACAGTCATGATGTATTTAGCTGCATAGTTGCTGAAAGGGTTGCTGATTTCACAGGAATATTCTCCATTGTCTGTTTTCTTTAGAGGTTGAAAGGACAGCACTCTGTTGTTGCCGTAAAATTTAATGTGGTCAGGCAGCACATATGAGTCACCCTTCTTCCACTTTCTGGTAACGACAGAGCCAGCAGCCTCACAGGTTAAGTTGACAGACTTCCCCTCAATCGGCTGAGTTGATGATGATGTGACAGAAGCACCTGATATTCTCTCTGTTGGGCAAAACATAAAAACAGAGACAAAAGTAATCAAGTTACTGAGGGTTGATTGCTATATAATTACTGTGAAATAATCACACACTTCATCCACGGAAACTGTGCCTTTTTACGAAACGTCTCAACTTTTGTAAGGTTGTGATGTAACAACTACACAGTCACCACCCTCAGCCACGGCCCCAGCATGGACCCACTGGCCAATCAGAAGAGAGGCTCATTAATATTAATGAGACAAAATGAGACTAAACTAAAGCTCCAGAGTACACTGAAAGAAATGATTCTGTGGTCATGTAGATTTGAATTAATGTATTAGGTAAAATATATTCAATATAATTGTGTTTTTGATTTTGAGGCAAATATTTAATTAAATTTCAAATAAAAATGTTTGGAATAAAATCCACCCATTGTAGTTAAATAAAACATAAGCATTATGTTAATCTAATTCCAAATAGAGAGAATATTGAGTGAATTCAAATTAATGAAATCAGGCAAATTTTAATTGAAAAGCACTTCCTGTCAAAGTGCGCTTTTTTTTTTTTTTTTTTTTTTTGAATGCAACAGGCTATCATCTGCCCACAAGACATTTGGAGAGAGTACAGACGGTGAATGTTCATCTTCTTCCACATTGCCCATCTTGCAAAATGTAACTGGTTGACTAAGGTAAGAAAATTTATTTTCCGTTAGCTTTACTTTCTGTGTGTGGAGCTTGTTATGTCTTCCCGGGCAGGTAACGTAACTTCTCTCTGTTGTTTCGCTGTTTTGTTGCAACTTTCAAATGTGAAGGTAACTTATCTAAACACACGTGAAGTCAGTCTATTAACAATGTTACGTTTTAGAGCCACAATTTTATTTCTTTTCATGCATAACTCTGTTCATTTTAGCGTGGTAGTGTCCGGTACATACACAGCGGTTAGCACTTAACGTTAGGGAGGAGGCTTAACATTTTACAGCTAAACAGTACATTAAAGAAGTTTCTGAAAACATCAACTCCTTTTCCCTCATTAAAAATCCAGGATCTATAAATATGTAAATATTTTGCCTGAATTAATTTTATTTTTCACAGGGGGATGATTTTCAGCTGTAGAAATGTGAAGCTGAAAGGCACTGCTCATATCTAAAACTTTGTGTTTTCCTCAGGTGCAGCCAAATGAGATGGCAGTGTACAGTCTGTGGATTCAGAGCGACAACAAGGGGTGATCTTCTGCAGCATTACAGACTACACTGTTGTGCTACAATGTGTCGAAAGCATGAAAGTTAATTGTTAATAAAAAGTCTTATTTGAGTATTTATGGAGTTCTGTGCTTTCTGAGCCATAGACTAGTTATTCCTGAGAAAGAGAATATTTAGATTTAATACATTGCATTGATTAAAATTCAAATTAATGTACAGAGAGAGGAGATGCCAAACAGTGTAGTGTTGGACAGGTAGCTGCCTGCTGCTGGAAATAATGCAATAAGAGTGAACCAAAACAGTCAAGCTGCGGACTGGAAACCAAAACATGCCAATACAATTCCAACTTACCCAGTACAGACACAACTGATGGCTGAGATGTTTCATATCTCAGAGTTTTGGGGTTAAATGCCTGACAGCTGTAGTTTCCACTGTGATTTATCTGAATGTTCATCAGTTTGAGCTCTGGTCCAGTATCAGACAGCTTGTCTGCATTCAGAAACCAGTAAAACAGGGCAGAGGGTCGGGAGACAGCTGAGCAGGACAGGGCGATGTTTGATCCTTCCTCAAAGTATTCTTGTAATGGATATTTTGTCAATTGAATATCTTCTGGGCCATCTACAGTGTGCAGCATATAAGGAATAAAAAAAGAAAAGAAAACAAAAAAAATTACCAAAAGTAATACGAGCAGCTTGAAAAAAATTCTACATGACATGTAACACAACTCTATAACTTGGAAACTGAAAAATGCAACTTTAGAGCTGCATGCATATCGTGCAAGACAAGAATTATGCACATATAATTAGAAACTCACAGCTGATGGTGAGGTTAACTGGGCCACTGTTACCATAACTGACAAGGTTGGACACACGACATATGAATGGTCCCTGGTCATAGCGAGTCACACTGACTATAGTGAGAGTGGAGTTTCCATTAGTGAGCTGAACTCTGTCACTGGCTGTAACCTCAGAGCTGCTGTTCAACCAGAGGAAAGAGAGAGAGGGTCCAGAGGAGGAGCAGGACAGACGGACAGAGCTGTTGAACTCCACCAAGTCTGTGCTGTTTGCAGTTGCCACCACATTGGAGACTGGCTCTGTAGGTTTAATAACATTTTTAAAAAGATTAGTAGTCATAAATTGGATAAAAAATATTGCACAAATCAATTACTTTTATTTTATTTATTTTATTTTTTTTGTAGGACAACCACCAAACAAATGCACTGTTTCTGTGCTAAACACATCTAAACATTCAGGACAGACGGAGTTTTTCGAATTCCACCAAGTCTGTGTTACTGACAGTTACAGACACATTGGAGACTGGCACTGTAGGTTGAAATAAACAACAAAATTATTAATTTTTATTATTATAAAATATTGCACAAATCAATTGCAATTTCTACCTTGTTTCTGTAGCAAAACAAGCGCCACAAACAAATGCACTGATTATGTGTCAAAGACATCTAAACAGTCTATTAAACAGTCTTTTAACAAAACCCTCAACATCCATGATGGACATTTATGACTTGGTATACACCAAGATCTCTGTGTGTTAAGCAAAGTCAGGTTTTATTGACATGATAAAGATTTTGTGTATAATATTAAGCAATAATGCAGTTTAACACCGCCAGAAAGTGTGACCATAAACCTTCAATCAATATCTCTCTGATTCAACAAGAATAAAATATGTAACATATCTATGCAGGTGTAGCTAAGAAACTGCAAATTCAGAGTACGCGTTTAAAAAAAAAAAAAAAGGTTCATGGCAGCACTTATAATTTGTACTATTAAAAATGTTATGTTGTAGTTATGATGCAGTTATTGGATTTCAGTGAAGAAGAACCATCCTAAAAAAATACCTAATGAACTGATTTGAGTGTAAAAGTTTATCCTTGACTTTGGAAACAGTATTTTGAAAAGAGAATGTTTACTTATGGTTCACTTAATTACCTTTTTCTAAGCTTTCAACCACATCTCAGATTTTTTCATTTCCATTCCATTCCATCCATCCGAGATAACTGTCATCATATGACCAAAGTATTAAACGGGGGTTTCTAACCCCTGTTTCTCTTCAAACAGCATATATGATGATTTAAGACAGCCGCCTGTCATCTCCTGTGATGTTAAACTAACCCTAACTCAGCAAATTTCATCTGGTGCTGAGGGCCGTGAGATACAGTTAAAAAGCTCCAGAAAATATAAGTGTAAGTGGACCATGAGCTAACATTCTTTCAATTCTTTGCCAAAGTATAATTGTAGAATTTGTAAGAGTTCAGCACATTTGAATAAATTCAAATATCTTCAAAGGAACCTGAAAACATGATCTTAAACCTTAAATATCTTGTCATACACTGAACATTCATTATTAAATGTGGAAACAAACCTTGTTAGGTATTATTTATAAGGAATTTAGCACTCAAAACCTCAGCTAATTTGTGTTTTTATGACATTAATTTGTGGGTGGATTTGATCAAATTTGCTTGACAATGCTGGAAAAATAAACATACAACTCCACAACTTTAATCAGATTTTGATTTATAATATTGATCTTGGCTATTGGATTGCCTCAGTATTTTTTCCTTGTTTAACTCCTCTACTGTGTCTCCTGTACTCCTGTATGTCTCAGGATCTGGTTGAACAGTCTTTTTTGATGAGGAAGGTTCCTAACTGAGTTAAATGACCCGGAAGTATTCATGTAGCTGTCATGATAAGAGTTGTTTGAATTCTCTAAATGTTAAGGAAAGGATCATCAGTGCTTCCTTTCTTATCTCCTTTAGCATAGGATACATTGGACCAGAGAGTGTGTGAATATAGTGAATATGGCGTGATATAAAAACTTTGATCATGAAGTTACTCTACAGGTCTGTGGTTTATCAGTACAGACTGAAGTCTGATAAAAGACGAACAGACGCTTGTCTCCTCCATGAAACCTGGTCTGCATCTTCACCATGCTGCATTCTTAAACTCTGATGAATTGTTCATGGCTCGTTCCTCTCTCATCTCATGCAGTTCTCCGCGTTAGTTCTGATGTTGTCTGTGGCAGCTACTTTGACATAGACGTGTTCAAGTTTGCTGTCTGCTGTCGTAAAAAAAAAAATCTTTAAATGTTGTTAACAACTACATCGGCCACAAGTTATCCTGTCCATTCAAATTAATATATAAAACATGAATATCACATTTAGTGTGTGTTCCAGCGTCCCTGCAAATCACCATAGAAGCTATATAGTTTATATCTGAGTGGACAAGAGGGTGAGCGACCATTCTCAATGTGACAAACACTTCGTTTTACTTCTGTGTAAGGTGACGTAGATAATGATTTAAAATTTTCACCGTGTTGTCCACGTTTATATATCCTGCATGAAACAACATTTTAAGAGCGCACGGGGAGAAGTATCTCAGATGCACGTTTTGTAGTCCATCTTCTGAACTTCGAGTGCCGTCGCATCATGACGTAGTCTAGTGTAAAGTGCAGAAGAAGACGTCTGCACCGCTGTCGAAAACACTGAACACCTAAACACAATTATATCTTGCTCAATTGCTATGCATGATCTCCATTCAGCGCTGAAAGAGATGCAACATGTGAAACATTTACTCACCGAGAACCTCCAGTCTGACGCTTCCAGACATTTGTGGTGCTCCCTGTGGTAAAATGGAAACTCTGTATTCTCCACTGTCACTAAGAGCCAGATTCCTGAGCTCTAGAGATCCAGTAGACATGAAGAGGGTTATCCTGCCTTCATACTCTGGTGAAGTGATGTTTTCAACATTTGAAGTGATTATAGGTCTATCATTAACATTCCAGCTGATTGATAGAAATGGTTTTTCTGTTGGAGTCAGTGTTGTGGTGAACATCACCGTGCCTCCCACAGCTGCATTCAGAGGACCAGCTGGCAACACACCAGCCACTTTGGTTAAACCTGGAGGAGACAGTTACAGGTCTGATTAGGACTCTGATAAGATGCTGACATTAAAAAAAATCAACAACTGGGACAAAATCTTTGATTACAATCCAAAAGAAGAAAAAAAGACAAATGAGACAGATGAGCAGATCAGCCCCTTTGGTTAAACCTGGAGGAGAGTTAAATGCCTGAGAAGGACTGTGATGAGGACACACTGTGATGATCTGCTAAAATAAGATGCTTACATTACGAAATGAACAACTGGGACAAAATCTATTATCACAATCCAAAAGAAGAAAACACAAAAACAGATGTGGAGTGATTATTGATACGGATTAGATTTATGACCCTCATTTCAAGTAATTTTCCTATTTTCCACAATGGTATGAATATTTATTTAAAAAGTAACAAACAATTATGAAATTAAGCTGGTTGTCAACAATAAGAAGCATTTGAAGCAGCTTCTAGACCTCATTATGGAAATCAAGTTTGATAAAGTGACCCAGTTCACAAGAGATCAGAACAGACAACCAACACAATATCAAGATTTTGATCGGCACAATTTCTTTTATCCTATTATATTTTTATTATATCAATTCTTTACTGAAGCAGTTTTTGTCGTTAAACTTGCTTCCATTTCGTGTTGCAATATAGTGCTAACTGATACTCCTTAACTAGTCCAACCACATACAAGACTTGTGTGCATGTGCGTGACTTGCATGTAATTGTTAGATATAATAATCAGACTAAATTGTCAGTCACAGTCACTCCAAATAAAAATCCGCCCTATGTACAAAGGCTCAGTCCTTGTCGCAGCGGCCCAGGGTTTGAATCCGACCTGCGGCCCTTTGCTGCATGTCATTCCCCTGTCTCTCTCCCACATTCCTGTCACTCTTCAGCTGTCTCTGTCAAATAAAGGAAAGAAATGTGAAACCTCAGAGCCACACCAACAACATTAGTGTTTCCGTCTACAAAGTGCAACACCGAAAAGAGATATTACAAAAATATTCAATAACTTCACTATGATACAGTGTAGTGTCACCAAACTCACTACACATTTCACTGGTCACACAATACTGCATGGCCGACCAATTGTCAACTCTGATTATCATCCAGTAGGAATGCATGTAGCCTCCAACTTACAACCACACCTTACATTCCTGAACATTAGCACCTGTTCCAGAAACCTCCAAGCATCCCCCACAACTGCTTTGACTATGAATTGATAGGAACATTTTCTTATCAATAGCCAAGACAAAGTGCAGACATGCACAAACAGAATTTCTGCCTATACACTTTGATGCTTTTTCATGCGCTGCTCCTTTCGTGCCCCTGGTACCGCTGTGGAGTTTCGTGCCCCTGGTAGTCTGCCTTTAGACTTGGTTGTTTTTCATGCTCTGCCTGACGCAAAATTCAAATACCCCAAATTATACTAAAGCCCTCTCTTTCAAACTAATTGTTGTAGTACCCAACAGGAGTGGTTGCTAATAAAAATTCCTCCAAACTAAGAAAAAATATATTTATTTTAAACCAAGTGTTGTAGTGTAATCTGTAGGAGATCAATGAAATGTGTAGTGAGTTTGGTGACGCTACACTGTAATATAGTGAAGTTATTGATTAATATTCCTAATAAAAGTTCCCAGAAATTATGAAAAATGCCTTTCTTTTAAACCAAGTGTTGTAGTGTAATCTGTAGGGGATCAATGAAGTGTGTAGTGAGTTTGGTGACACTACACTGTATCATAGTGAAGTTATTGAATATTTTTGTAATATCTCTTTTCGGTGTTGCACTTTGTAGACGGTCCCTGCGCGCTGCTCTCACAGCCGGCTGCACGTAAACACTAATGTTGTTGGTGTGGCTCTGAGGATGGCTCGTTTTGATGAAAATTAGGTTAGCTCATTGTCTGTCTTACTACGGTTAAAAATATGCGTGTTTTGTGTTTTAACAACCTTTCACTTCAGAGTTATTGATCCCGGAAGTTCGAATCTGCCAATATCTTTCCAACTTTACCGCAGTCATTTACGCAGCCATTCTTTTAATGATCTTAATGAGCCTAGAGGCATACGCACAGGAAGCACAACTGCCTGTGCTTAACCTAAGGTTTCTAGAAACGTTTAATTTTTTTTTTCCATGTCCCTTTAGGGGCTCCGTAGGTTACATTTTGATAAATAAGTGAATAAATAATTGATTTTGTCCCTGTGTTAAATGGTAAGAACTCACCTGAGATGACTCCCAGGATGATGAAGCGTATCACAGATATTTCCATTTCATCTGCAGTATCATCAAGTATGAAGAGAAAAGAGGATCACACTTCTTCACTTTCCCTTTGCTAATTTAAATATAATAAATGTTCGTTTCAATAGGCCGATATGAAGGTAGTATAAGGAAGTACTGCATAACAAGGATTTTCCTATCGTCATATCCCTGAATGATCAACTGAATAAAAGACAAGGTCCACCTTGTTAATCATTAACAATGTACACACAGAGCAACTTTAAAATAGATAATTAAATATTTTAAATAGGATTCTTCTTTAGGAGGAGTAATGTTAGTTATGTAAATCGTAACAACTATCACAGTTGACTTGACTAAATATTCGGGACTTTATTCAGTGTGGACTTTGACTCTGTATTTTATGGTAGAGTGACAAACTTTCATGTCCTCAGGTTCCTGATCCTAGTGATAAAGTCATGTACTGTGTGTGACTTACAGTAATTATTTTCTAGTTTTATAGTTATTTTTTTTTAAGTTTCTAGGTTTGTCACTGTTGGTCGGTGTGACATTCTTCAAATTTCCTTGGATGCTGTCCAGGCCAAACTCAGTGGGCATGGCTGACATGTAAGGGTTGCTAGCCAATTTACATGACCTGGGTCCTTAGACAATAAAAGCTGTGCATGTTTTCACTGTCTCATTGTGTTTCTGTAGCTGGTATTCATCCTGCGTCATTGCCTTTTGATTTTGCACCTTCAACACACTTGCCATTGCTTGCCTCATTGTTTATTTATATAAACCTTAGTTTGGTAAATTACTCTTATTTAGTGTAAACCTCTCACATTCCTTGAGCCAGTTTGTCCACAACCTTGGTCCAGACTAAAATATCTTAACAAATATTTGATGGATTGCCATGAAATTGTCAGCTGAAACTCCAGACATTCATGGCACCAAAACCAAAAGAATGAAACCTTCTGATTTTGGTGATTCTCTGACACAAGCATCTGAACAGTTAAGTAGATAATAAAAGCTGGTCAAAGCATTTAAGGTGGCACACAGGTGGCTGTTTGAATGACAGTGGCAAAAAAAATAAGGACAGCACAAACAGAATGTAGTGGGGCACCAGCACGTATGAAGTTAAGATGCACTTATCATGAAAAAGTACAAACACTGAGTATGATTAAAATTGTTAAATTATGCGAATGGAAGGGCACCCTGGAGCAGAGGTTCTCTTTTTTTTTCAGCAAAGGACCTCTTACAAATAGGATATACTGGGAACCCCCTCGTGTTAAGCTGGTGTAGCTGTTTTTTACCCTTCTAGTCTTAGATATGTGCAAGAACAAAAGACGAGAAATGTATTAGAAAAATATGAGAAAAATATTTGCACCATCTCATTCCATGATGCATACTTGACTAGGGCATCTCTTTTTTCATTGGGGCACTAGTAGAGGCAATTGCCCACCAGTGTGCTCAGATGATACAACCAAAACGATATTAGTAGGGTTAGTTAGTAGGGTGTTTCTATGTTTAACTAAATGTAATGTAACGCATCTAAATGTGTCTTAAATTCAAAGATATAGAGTATAGCCCATCCAGATATGTCCTTTTTTACTAAATCAGTCTGTGGCATTATTAATAATTATTAATAATACAGTATTCATGTGTCTTTACGATCCATCAATATACCAATTATACACAGTTACACCACAAGAGGGCGACGAGTTGCAGTTTTAGGATCTGACTGCAGACTCAGTGGGTTTATCTCATGATGCAGACAGTTTGGAAGTCAGCACGTAAGTAATAACTCTGCATTCACTTCACACTGGAGGCACTCATTTATTTCACCAATCAGAGCCACCTTCCCTAATAGGTTTATATCTCACAAAGACAGATGAATGGAGATCTTAACTTTACTTTGGATTTTCTCAGTGGCTTTTACAGGTAAGAAACGTTTTAACGTCTTCTGCTGTCGTTTGCGTTTCACATTTCTTTCCTTTATTTGACAGAGACAGCTGAAGAGTGTCAGGAATGTGGGAGAGAGACGGGGAATGACATGAAGCAAAGGGCCGCAGGTCGGATTTGAACCCTGGGCCGCTGGGGCGGATTTTTATTTGGAGTGACTGTGACTGAAAATTTAGTCTGATTATTATATCTAACAATTACATGCAAGTCACGCACATGCACACAAGTCTTGTATGTGGTTGGACTAGTTAAGGAATATCAGTCAGCACTATATTGCAACACGAAATGGAAGCAAGTTTAACCACAAACACTGCTTCAATAAAGAATTGATATAATAAAAATATAATAGGATAAAAGAAACTGAGCCGATCAAAATCTTGATACTGTGTTGGTTGTCTGTTCTGATCTCTTGTGAACTGGGTCACTTTATCAGACTCGATTTCCATAATGAGGTCTAGAAGCTGCTTCAAATGCTTCTTATTGTTGACAACCACCTTAATTTCATAATTGTTTGTTACTTTTTAAATAAATATTCATACCATTGTGGAAAATATGAAAATTACTTAGGCTATGAAATGAGGGTCATAAATCTAATCCGTATCAATAATCACTCCACATCTGTTTTTGTGTTTTCTTCTTTTGGATTGTAATAAAAGATTTTGTCCCAGTTGTTCATTTCGTAATGTAAGCATCTTATTTTAGCATATCATCACAGTGTGTCCTCATCACAGTCCTTTCAGGCATTTAACTCTCCTCCAGGTTTAACCAAAGGGGCTGATCTGCTCATCTGTCTCATTTGTCTTCTTTTGGATTGTGATCAAAGATTTTCTCCTAGTTGTTTATTTTGTAATGTAAGCATCTTATCAGAGTCCTAATCAGACCTGTAACTGTCTCCTCCAGGTTTAACCAAAGGGGCTGGTGTGTTGCCAGCTGGTCCTCTGAATGCAGCTGTGGGAGGCACGGTGATGTTCACCACAACACTGACTCCAACAGAAAAACCATTTGTATCAATCAGCTGGAATATTAATGATAGACCTATAATCACTTCAAATGTTGAAAACATCACTTCACCAGAGTATGAAGGCAGGATAACCCTCTTCATCTCTACTGGATCTCTAGAGCTCAGGAATCTGGCTCTTAATGACAGTGGAGAATACAGAGTTTCCATTTTACCACAGGGAGCATTCCCAATGTCTGGAAACATCAGACTGGAGGTTCTCGGTGAGTAAATGTTTCATATGTTGCATCTCTTTCAGCGCTGAATGGAGATTATGCATAGCAATTGAGCGAGAAATAAATAATTGTGTTTAGGTGTTCAGTGTTTTCGACTGCAGGGCAGACGTCTTCTTCGTCGTGATGCGACGGCGGATGTTATTGACGCGATGTGTAGTAAAACTACACAACTACACAAACCGTACATCTGAGATACTTCTCCCCGTGCGCTCTTGCCATGTTGTTTCATGCAGGATATATAAACGTGGACAACCCGGTAAAGATTTTAAATCATTATCGACGTCACCTAACACAGACGTAAAACGAAGTGTTTGTCACATTGAGAATGGTCGCTCACCCTCTTGTCCACTCAGATATAAACTATATAGCTTCTATGGTGATTTGCAGGGACGCTGGAACACACACTAAATGTGATATTCATGTTTTATATATTAATTTGAATTGACAGGATAACTTGTGGCCGATGTAGTTGTTTACAACATTTAGAGAAAGTTTTTTTACGACAGCAGACAGCAAACTTGAAGACGTCTATGTCAAAGTAGCTGCCACAGACAACATCAGAACTAATGCAGAGAACTGCATGAGACGAGAGAGGAACAAGCCATGAACAATTCATCAGAGTTTAAGAATGCAGCATGGTGAAGATGCAGACCAGGTTTCATGGAGGAGACGAGCGTCTTCTATCAGACTTCAGTCTGTACTGATAAACCACAGATCTGTAGAGTAACATGAGACTTCATGATCAAAGTTTTTATATCACGCCATATTCACTATATTCACACACTCTCTGGTCCAATGTATCCTATGCTAAAGGAGATAAGAAAGGAAGCACTGATGCTCCTTTCCTTAACATTTAGAGAATTCAAACAGCTCTTATCGTGACAGCTACATGAATACATCCGGGTCATTTAACTCAGTTAGGAACCTTCCTCATCAAGAAAGACTGTTCAACCGGACCCTGAGACATACAGGAGTACAGGAGACACAGTAGAGGAGTTAAACAAGGAAAAAATACTGAGGCAATCCAATAGCCAAGATCAATATTAAAAATCTAAATCTGATTAAAGTTGTGGAGTTGTATGTTTATTTTTCCAGCATTGTCAAGCAAATTTGATCAAATCACACACAGTGAATGTCATAAAGACACAAATTAGCTGAGGTTTTGAGTGTTAAACTCCTTATAAATAATACCTAACAAGGTTTGTTTCCACATTTAATAATGAATGTTCAGTGTATGACAAGATATTTAAGGTTTAAGATCATGTTTTCAGGTTCCTTTGAAGATATTTGAATTCATTCAAATGTGCTGAACTCTTACAAATTCTACAATTATACTTTGGCAAAGAATTGAAAGAATGTTAGCTCATGGTCCACTTACACTATTTTCTGGAGCTTTTTAACTGTATCTCACGGCCCTCAGCACCAGATGAAATTTGCTGTGTTAGGGTTAGTTTAACATCACAGAAGATGACAGGCGGCTGTGTTAAATCATCATATATGCTGTTTGAAGAGAAACAGGGGTTAGAAACCCCCGTTTAATACTTTGGTCATATGATGGTGAAAGTTATTTTGATGACTGCTGGCTACATGACACATGGAAACAGAAAAATCTGAGATGTGGTTGAAAGCTTAGAAAAAGGTAATTAAGTGAACCATAAGTAAACATTCTCTTTTCAAAATACTGTTTCCAAAGTCAAGGATAAACTTTTACACTCAAATCAGTTCATTAGGTATTTTTTTAGGATGGTTCTTCCCTGATAATGAAATTTAATAACTGCATCATAACTACAACATAACATTTTTAATAGTACAAATTATAAGTGCTGCCATGAACCTTTTTTTTTTTATACGCGTACTCTGAATTTGCAGTTTCTTAGCTACACCTGTCTAGTTATGTTACATATTTTATTCTTGTTGAATCAGAGAGATATTGATTGAAGGTGAGGTATCTGGAGTTCAACTTGATTTCTTAAGTTTGGACAGCTGGTTTAGGGGCCGAATGTTACAAGTTAAGGTGATTAGGAGAAGGCCAAGTGTTTATATTATTGTCAGGACCATGAGGAGGTAATGGATTGATATGGCGTCTGAAGTCTGGAGTAAATTTGTCATAGGGGCCTAAGGTTAAAGGTTATGTGCCCCATAGGAGAGGTGTTCCTTATGTTTAGCATTCTTGAGAGATGAAATCAGTTCCAGCTGGTATACATTAAGTTTTAGACAATAACAGCTCCTCTATATAAGCTGGTGATTAGGACTGTGATACTCAGAGCGATTTGCATTGACACTGAATCCTCTCCAAGCAATCCTGGGTGCTTGTTTTTGATGCTGAACTTCTTTGTAATAAACCTTTTTTATATACAAGAAAGACGGTGTCAGCGGAGATTTTTCCTTCATCATCTTCACATCATCGGCATCAAATAAACAACAAAGGTTTAA